>JAVCKZ010058754.1:0-15931 GCA_034780755.1 Lepetodrilus elevatus
TTCTTCTTCTTCTTCTTCTTCTTCTTCTTCTTCTTCTTCTTCTTCTTCTTCTTCTTCTTCTTCTTCTTCTTCTTCGGCTGAATGAAACGTTTCCAGTTGAAAAACAATCTCCGTAGCTCAGTCGAGTAGAATTAGTGACTTATTTTCCTAACCAGAGAATTCGTAAATGACTTGTGCTCATAAAGATGTAATTTGAAAGCTATCTTCAAGTTGTAATCTAATTAACATCGTAGGAGGACGTTTACATTCCTGACTACATGTATAATTTGGTCTGGCTTTTACGACATTGAACACTTCTGGCAGGAAGTAGATCTACCGGTTCGTCCTGTCAGTATCTACTGACATCTGACAGACGCCGAGAGTCAGACAACCCCGAATACATCGACTTTTTAGAGATCGATCCACACGTTGGATGTCACTGCCTCACGGTGTTACCGTACTACAATGTAGACCATCACGGCGGATACGTACATAAGTCATTATGCATTCAATTCAAACGAGGACAATCAATGACCAGTAAATTGGTGACTTAGATATATTATTCCAGTCTTTAGTTCTAATTGAACCTGTTATCTTGTAGGTTATTCCAATCAGATCAATTTCCAACAAAGTGATCCTGAAATGGATGTGTGTTAGGACAGTTGGATATCTCGTATTGCTGTTGACAAGCGCGGCTTAACGTTTCGCTGACATGATTCAATTCACTCAAGACCGATACTCGTCTAATTAAAGTCGAATTTGTATTTTCGAGGTTATTTAGACGCAATCGCAGACACGTATATGCTTACTTCTGTCCATATTCGCGTACACAGTTGAAGACATCCACATCTGGATTAGAGTCTACGGTATTCTTTGACAGGTATTCGACGGATTTTAAATATGCAGTGATAAAATGCAGGGTTGTGGTAAAAAACAATACACACTCCCCAACATGAAGTTGTCACTCTTGTGTGAAAGTAAGAAAGGTTAGCACTGAAAGCGGATTGGATTTTAGAATCGATAGGGACATATAGTGCTCTAAAGCTGCTGAGGTCGTGAATTTTGTTTTTCGACGGATGTCTATGTCTCATCCGACACACATCCTATCGACTACATCTTTTTTTAAATTGGGCTTTATTTCCGCTTTCAAGATTCTTTTACTTATATATTACGGCTTGCGAGTTTTAGTGTAGGAGCAAAACCTGCAACATCCACAGCACTGTTGCAGGACACCTGCGAGCACTGGTTGGTACTAATGTTTAAATTAGCGCTTAGAGCCGCTTTCAGTATTCTTTCACTTATATCACGACGTATCAGTTTTAGGTAGGAGGAAACCCGCAACATCCGTAGCGCTTGATGTTGTTGTAAACCTGCGAGCACCGGCTGGTACTGACAGCCCAAGGATGTTATATAGCCTACATGTATGTGAAAATATAATTGAACATCGTACATTGTCAAGAACAATGCGAACACTGATGGATTATCTAAAATAGCATGTACTTCACAGATGTACTAATATTTGTAATTAAACCTCTCCCCTTACACCGGTATATTTAAATTCTATATCGAGACTACCAAGACAGACAAACAGTCTTGAAATTAATGTGACCGGAAATCCGATCTCAAATTATTTCAGCCTTGCGCAAGAATCTACTTCCATTCTTACGTTGTTCTCAATAACCTTTCATGGTTTAGAACGTCTTCATTTGTCATTAACGATTTCTTAAGTAACTCAGGGGCATGTTGTTCTACCATCACAGCATAAAAAACCCAACAAATACAAATGCAATCGAACTGATGAAAAGAACAAGATATGTCTGAAACAGAATATGGAACATACTACAGAGGTGCAAGTTTCAAAGCTAGCACTCGGCATTTATTCCCATAACCCCCCTCGCTGCCCGTGGGTAAAATGGGTCCACAACGGACCCACAACGGACCCCTGTGTATTGTAGGTGGAGATTGAATGCCAGGAACCTTATCAGTGGGTTCCAATCGATGTCTGGCATGAGACAAATTTCAAATTCGTAGAAATGTGCAGATGTCATGATCAATGCCGACACTGGACAACCTAGTCTATTGTAACCACTAACGATCATGATGTCCAGATATTATATTAAATCTGTCAAAATACTTATTTTATGCATTCAAGGTTTACCCGTCATTACATATTAATAAATTGTAACATGTTCTATGGGCTCGTGGCCTTGAATAAAATATTCTCTCTCTCTCCCCCTCTCTCTCTCTCTCCCTCTCTCTCCTCTCTCTCCCTCTCGCTCTCCCTCTCTCTCCCTCTCTGAAGAGATCACCATTCTAACTTATCGTTCTGTATCTTAACATAACTCTAATTTATTACAGGTTATTATCCAATTTTAAATACTGCAGAAGAACGTAAAGCTTCATCTTAATACCACTCATCCTACACTGAATCCTACTACTAATATCCAGTAATGTTGATAATACGATAGTTCTGTGTATTAATACGACTATGGCCTTTAGAAGGCATACATGAAACGATAGTTCTGCATCATATTAATTACCATAGCCTTGTCAGTCCGTGATACACGACCGTAACCTATGTATTAACTAGCTTTGATTCGTCCACGCAGACAACAAGGAAGACTGTGTATTTATAAGTTATTACTGTATATATTATTATATCCATTACGGTTTAGGGAATAGAGATTTACGAGAACCTTCTACCTCTTTGACAATGAACGTCTTTGTGATTGGTTCGCGGTAAAATTACCTAGACTGGTAACCTGTCTCATAATAACTGCTTCAAAGTCGCTAATAGGACAGGGAACCAGACTATGGTATTTTATTATGAAATGAAATATTGTTTTTTCCTTGTTCTAACCTTTATCCAAATAACTTTCTTTTATGACGTAAACCGAAGAACGATTTCAAAAGAACAACATAGAAGATCGTAGTTTCATACGAAATGGCAATTCTTATTGCAGACTTTCTTTTTATAAAAGCTAGGAGTAATATAATATAACGTCCTTCTTTGCAGAATAGAAATAGAACTATTTATTGAATGTTATCACATATACCAATGCGGCATTGCCATTTAACGAAACGTCGATCACAATGGAACTATATGCACCCAGTCTTAAGATCAGATGAAATCTATAATACATCAAGGGCTGTCCTCTGATTGCCTAGATAACAGATAACGAAGAGGCCTTTTCCAGCCGAAAGAATAGAATAGTAAATTTAACCGCGATTGTCACCATGGCTCTTAATAATTACCGTGATATAAAGAGTACAGTGGATACCTCAAAATAGATACGAACGATTGCCAAATTGTTCTCAAAGTAATTTGACATTTCCTCGGCTGTATTGCACTTGTTGCTTTCGTTTTCAACAAGTCCCCGAATGGACGCATTCGTCAATCTTAAACGTCATTCTTCATCGAGCTATTCAGCTAAGTAAGTCCAATTCATTCTTATCCTAGTGGTCTATCAGTAAGTAGAGAGACTGCCTCGTAACCCGAATGTCCCGGGTTCGAGCCTAATTCAAACAGTCGTGTAGCAGTCTCGAGCAAAGTGCTTAGATTGATACTGCTCCTGTCCACCCCGCTGTAAAATGGGTACCCGTCAGGAAGATATGGAATTGTGAAAGCTAACCTTCTAGTGTCTGAAACGACTACTTGGGTAGGGTGATCCCCAATGAGTTGAGAAGTGCAAGGAGTGCATACGCTATTCGATTGCTAGTAGACTGATCCTGGTTTTGATGTAACTGTGTTAATACCACAAAGGAAAGACATGTCACGTGGTTTCAGCATCACCGACATCTTCAGTGGTATAGTACAAGACACAAACAGCGGAAGAAACGAACCAGGTTAATATATAGTAACCAACGTTTCGATCAAAAGCCGATCTGATTGCAGGAATGCGAGATTGGTATAACTGTCATTCAGATTACCATATTGGCACTGATGACAACTGTGGTAAAGGTCTACATGCAATATATGAGACACTCACAGACTTCATGTCATTGTTCCTTTATTTTTATGTTTTTATTAAATATGAAATAAAATAAAAGTGTGTCTTCAATCATGTGATTTGGACGCTAACGTATGAAATTCAGAATCCAATCATTTGCACTGTACATAAAAATGGCCTGTAAAAGCCTAATCTACACGTACTTTTAAAAACCCTGTAAGATCATGGGTCCGTATTCAACGTAGTTCTAATGCTATTTATTTAAATTCCACAGTACAATCAGATACTAAAGTATTTACCAAAACCAAGACCTACCTGTATTTTACAAATCTGTCAATAAACCCTAAATTCTATGTCAATCCTGACTGGTAGAATTCTGAAATATGGAGGCAATCCATTCATTTAGTGTCTTCCTAACTAGATCTAACTACCTAGATCTCTCCCTGCCCACCAACTTGCATACGACACGTGATCTAACACCACTATGTCCACCTTACTATAGAACAGAACAGAACAGAACAGAATTTTATTCTCATGAAGTCACACATGTGACATGGAGAAATACATTATATTACATGAAAAATATATACTATGGGGATCCAACCCACAGAAAAAACAAACCACAGAGACTCAGACCCAGATCACATGACCGTGTATTGCATGTCACGTGTCACATCCACATAACGATTATGTAACGCCTGTTCACTATTGGTTCCATGAGTCGTTCGTATAGTGTTTAACACGGTCACTGGAACCATTGTGCGGACAACATGACCCTCTGATACCAGAACACTAGTCGGGTGACGTTATATTATTTCTGGAAGCAACACTACAATGAATGCCAGATGACAATATCTACCGGTATATCCACTACAGCATTCAGTATCCACTTAATTGACATCCACATCCACATTTAGAACATTGTCACCTCTTTAATTCACTCAACTATTTACCATATTGTATTATTCATATTATGGGAAATGTTTTTGATTTAAAAATACAATTTAATTTAATTTTCAACATTGAAATATTCCTTTGAACCCCATTGAAAAACACTGTGAATGCATTTGATAATTAGAACATATTTTGTTTTCGGTTCCAGAGAACTACACTCTCTCGGCCTTCCTGAAATGTAGGACAACATGATGAATCTAAACCATGGCAATGACAGGCAGTCAACCAACGGAACTTCATAGCTTCATCACCATCGACATCTTGATGTCAACATCACGCGATTGAACTGGATCAAGATTGCGTTTACGCTAATAATCTGTAACTTGAATATATTCTGGGATTTCATGTGGAATATACCTGTTAAATATTGGATACAGAGAACATACCTACACCAGTGTGGTGTCTACTTACTGGAGTTCATATTCATTTAAGAATGTGTCGTATATGATGGATATGTTTCAGAAGCGTTGTTAGTGAACGTTTGACATCAATGACTACCTGTAAACCTTATCAGCTTCCGTCAATGCCAAGAGAAGGTGGGAACATATATAAATACACGTAAGCATTGCGTCAAATATCACGGAATTGAAGCGAGCTCGTAGCAACTTAATGCAACAGCGTTGCTGAGCGACTGTCTACAGATCTGGATTAGCAACAGACATTATGTATTAGGCTGCTATCGGACTAAGTACTGGGTCATACACTGGCGACACACATCAGATCGTGTAATGGGAACGCTCCAAGATGAATTGAATTGTTCTGACTTTACATGGAATACGGGGAAGGAATCACGGTGATGGTAGAAGTGGATTCGAGTCTCCATTTATCGGTTATGTAATGTGACGTGTGCTAAACGTAATGCGGTGTGAAACACTACCAAAACTATCGTTTTAAGGATAACAAGTACGATTTCTGTTGGAAACGAATACTGACAAATGCACACAAAGGCTTGAGAATGACGATCAATTGGAGAGAAAATATGATTCAGAATGGGATCAAGATTATTCGATTCTTTGGTTAAAGAGGGACGCTTGTTATACATATAGTATTTCAATAAGAGTTCAATACACCTATCCTTGTTTAACACACATCTGACATGAGAGCGATCGAAGCTTTTGACAATCGTTCTCGTGTGTTAATGACTGATACCCTTCTTTGAAGAACGGGGTTGTATGAAATTGTGAATCAAGAGGAAACCATGAAGCGGATTGCGATTCTGAATTGGAACGGCTAATAGGCCTACTGTTGGAGATCCTGCTTTGCTATGGTCTCGATGATGAGAATTGCTAATGTGTTGTATTTCACTGATTGCCAGGCTTTTCAAATCCCGGAGTTCGAGGAATAGATTTTCATCCTCAGTGATGGCGGGGGCGAAAACTACTGAGAAGATATCACTGAACTCCTTTGACGATGCCGAGGGACATTCCGGCGAACCAGAGATATCGTGGGTGGCAATTTATACACTTTACTATTGATATTTCTTATGTAATAATTAAATAGAAATCCAGAAAAGTAAATTCAAATGCAATTGTTTAAAGTAATATTGTCGCAACTTCTGGTGTTGTAGGCCTACCATATTTGTTCAGGAGCTGTATTTCACTACTACAGTATCCCCAGTATTGTGATATTGGTATTTTAGATGAAGATTCTTTCAAATGTAATACTGTCCAAATTGCCGTTATTCTATATCACATTACTATAGGCCTATACTACCAAAGCAAAACTTGCTATGCTGAATTTCCACGGTATTGTTTCTCGAAGCTCTCATATCCAATATGAGACCATAGCCTTCTCGTAAGTGCACGATTCCCGTGTATAAGAGATCGTTACGAGAGTCCTTATGGTTCCGTCGTAGATATGAGGGCTTCCAGAAACGATACCCAGAACTATATCACAGACACAGTATACATCACTATGGTGTATGATGCCTTTGCAGGTGTAGGGAGAAACTGTCGGAGATCCTGAAGACCAATATCGTCCAGTACGCCATCATCATCCTCGTAGTGCTGGACAGCCTCATCGTGGTCCTGGAGATGCTGATAGACCTGGAGATCCTCAACAGTGAGTCCGCATTGTCTTCAGGATATATGTATAGGCGCGTTCACACCGAACACGACAAAACGATGACCAGATCGTTGAACAAAATCGTCTATAAGCGCAAAATGTAGTATCCAGGGTATGGTTTCCCGAAGGTCTCGTATCTACTATGAGATCATAAGGACTCTCGTAGCGATGTCCAATACATGGGGATCGTGCATTTACGAGAGCGCTATGGTCCGATGGTGGATATGAGAGCTTCGAGAAACAATCATACCCTGTGGCGTGCCTAATATTAGGCTAGACATTCTCTAGATCTGACTCACATGATGGTCAACTCATCTTATTCAGTTTGAAGGTACTGACATTCTACGAGATGTTGGCAAAGGACGGAGGCCAGCAGGCTCTTGTTTTTGATTATACATGTGTTAATTCCCGCGGCCCCCTTAGTTAGAGGTGGGCCTACACTGCATTTCATACCTAACTACGCACATGGAGCCCGGTTCACACTGCAGCCACAATGATGACCAGATTTCGTTAGTGACCGATCCGAAGAAACTAAATTGGAAATGTTGTTCTCGTTGTTGTTAATTATTGGTCTCGGTGTGCAACACTGCAGCCACAATGATGACGAGATTTCGTTAGTGACTGATCCGAAGTAACTAAATTGGAAATGTTGTTATCGTTGTCGTTAATTATTGGGCTCGGTGTGAACGCAGCTTAACCACAGTTTGAGAGTTAGTTTTGCGCTGGAATATCGCCTAGCATGAAAGTGTGTCAGTGGATTCATTTGAATGATAGTTGTCGAGTATGAATTATGGTAACACTGATCCGCACTGATCCAACCGGCAATATCTAAGATGAGATAGCCACTCACATAACAGGGATGTACACACTATGCATAACTGTGTCGCTATGAGCATGAAAGGGCCATGCTGATTGCTAGATTAACATAAATATTAATAAATATTGCATTGTATGTAGCCTTGGTCCATATCTCCGAAGCAGTGTCTTCGTGGAGGAACATTTGATGATTCCGAAAGAGCCAAAATATCCTCCATGATGGCTGAACAATGTCATTACGTATACGATAGCTTCGGTAACATGGCCCCTGAATGGTGAAACCAATTTACAATGATAGAATCATATACGATAGGTTTCATTAGATGTTGCAATAATAGACTATAACAACGCCTCACAACCTTTCATCTTAGGCCATAGTTATTTGACCGGCTTACGGATATGTCTGTGATCATTTTCCGAAGTAGGAGGATTCGTAAACCAGATAATCTAGCTCTTATTATATGCCTTATCAGATTAGAACTCTTTGCCATAGTAGCTTTCATTAAATGTTGTCAGTAATGCAATGGTAATAATATACGGATGTCCATATCATTGTAGTTCTGTTAATGTAATTATGGTAGAATTTAGCGATTTGTCATGACACTAGACATATTCCTAACCTTAGAGGACTTCCGATGCTCGATGTGTTCAATTTATCATGGCTACAGACCTGTCTATGATACATACATGGGCATTAAGACTTATTTACACGTACCGGTATATGAGTTGCTGCTTAATTAATCACAGTTATAGACCTGTCTGGTGACAATGAATGGTCACTAGCAAGCACTAGCAGCTATATAGACCTGTCTGATGCCAATGAATGGTCACTAGCAAGCACTAGCAGCTATATAGACCTGACCTGTCTGATGTCAATGAATGGTCACTAGCAAGCACTAGCAGCTATATAGACCTGTCTGATGGGACTAGTTAGCTAAGGCTTAGTGGGAGTTATTCTAAGGTTCAGTAATGCATTGTGAGAGCCTCATGTAAAGCACTAAATCAGAAACTGCCTGAATTCAACATTAATCCAGCAGGCGATTCACTGCTACAGTATTACAATTACTCCTAGATTGTTATCCTTTGATGTTACTAGTATTGCTGACTTGTCGTTGTTATATAACTTATCTGTCGAAATGTCATTTGTATTATTAACTCGTCACTGGTACTGTTAACGTTGGTATTATTTACTACGAAAAACTTTCTAGCAAACGGTGTGCATGTTCATTTTTGTAATATTTTGTAATAGTGTTCCTCATTATACGGATGTTCTTGGCCTGAGTGAATACAGGTTCTGAACTGTTCTGTTCTGTCATTGGTATTATTGCCTTGCCGTTGGTAGTATTGCCTTATATATATAGTACTACTGCTTCTTTATATCATGCTACATGATTTATAATAATAAGTTCTGTTCCTGCCTGTCGTTGGGCTGTACAAGTAAGATTATATCAAATTCACTAAGAACGCTAAGTGAGTTCCTATGGAAACCGATTGCGTAAAAAGCAACCACTTTAGCGCAACGTAATATAGCAGGGCCTATTTACTCTTGTAAAGAGACGTATCAGTTTGAATTAAGTTATTTTGCAAGCAACGACATTTATAGGAACAGATCCATTATGAAGTACGTCAGATGTTTTGCTTCAGTCCCCAGAATGTCTCTTGTGGTTAATTAATACCATTACCAGAAGTACGAGGACAATAGATAACACGATAACAAGACTATCAATGTCTAGCTTCTCCAACAGAGCTGTTACAGGGATCACTGTCATTGTGGTATCATTATTTCACCTGGCCGACCATACTGATGTTTTCGTAAGATAAGTTCAATATATTATATATATAATTTCAGCGTACTTTACCCTGCTCTATTCCAGTAGTTGCTCACCATAACAGCTGAATACGATAGACAAACGCATTAAGTAGGAACGTTTAACTTTATCATCCAACGCATTTTTATTTTGAGGTTTATTTCCTCAATGCATCCATATTTGAAATGAACATAATCTTTTTTCGTTGAAAAGGAACAAATAATAGCTGTTTACTCCTTGTATAGTGAAGGTGTTAGTGCAAGAATACTCTCCAAGACGAATTTGATGTCATTGCGTTTCTACAAATGCTAGACTTACTGCTAATGCATTGTGGAAATGTAATAGTTGCTTTAGGTTTTCATCCTACGTCTAATATATCTAAACATAATTTAGATTAGGCTTATAATCTATGCTCTAAGTGGAGGCCAGACAACTCGGCCCCTGAGACAACTCGGCCTAATGGACGAGACAACTTGGCCCGTGGATTTTAAGAATACAAATTGTAGATAACGATGATGTGACATTTATTTGTGTATTAAGTATGCGATTTATGCATGTCGTAGTTTGCACGCCGTAGCGTAGAATATCGTTGTCTCTAAATGACTATTCAAATAGGTATAAACTCGATTTGTTGATTTGTTGTTTCTTCTTTCAGTTCCAGAAAACGATCCTGGCGGTACCAATTTAAATGGGACCTTATCCAACAACACCGACTGGTACCACCAAGTTGACGTCCGTAACGACACGGGACGTCACGAACATGTCCGAAGACTTACGAGATCTTTAGGACACCACTCAGAAGACCCAGATCCGCATGTCACGGAGACTAATTCCACGTTGAACTATACCTTGTTTGTTCTCAATCATACAGACCACCATGATCATCATGATCACCACCATCACCATAGCAACAAGGAACTTGTAGAACATACTCTTCACTACGCCAGTTTGACAATTCTCGCCATTTTTGTTGTAGAGGTAAGTTTAACCATAGATCATAATGAACGATTCTTGCCATTTTTCTCGTTGAGGTAACTTTGTACAAGAAATGCCACAGTTGTGTACAGTGACGCATATATTAAGTAGCACTCAATAATCAATATCGTTATTGGTAAATCCACAAACAAATTTATCAAGTTTCTTCGAATAAATTACTTTCGGTTCGTTGATCCGGTAACTTCTATGTACCGGAAGTTCGTCAGATTCAGTTACTGTAAACCGCTGGAATATGGTTCTGTAGAATTCTGCTCGACGAAGTGAAATATTTTCACTCAAATCGTTATGTACAGTCACTCAGTTCCTTAGTTTAATAGAACATGCCTGATCGATGGATTCCGTCTGAGAATTGAACTAGGATCTAATTCTAGTGCGTGCAATTCTAAACTGTCAGGGCATCCTTTCGCAAAGGTGTCTTATCTTCGAAGAGACCATATATCACTCTCTTTGCAGAGTATCAGCTCTCGGCAAAGATGGCGTTATGGTCTTAGTGGATAAGACAGCTTTGTGAAAGGATACCCTAGTAATCACTCCTATATCCTATTGACGCAGTTCTTTTCAATAGACGGATGTGCGTCATCACCTGTAACTAGCTTCCGGTGACATGTTATTGCACAGTACACTGATCATGCATGCACGTCCATAACATTCAAAAGTAAAATTTGGTGTTACAATGTTCCACATCCATACACTGGGATCTGTAGTTAAATAAAATGTTCATTTAATTATTATTTTAAATGCACTCATGTTCAATTTTAACGTCATATATGCCTGCTTGTTCTTAGAAAATATCTGTCCCCGATCACCATTCTATTATTTTGTTTATTGAAAAGTGTACCTCAGATGCCGAGCAAACACAAGTTCTGTTCTAGGTATCCTTTCTCGAAGCTCCCGTATCTCCTACGAGAAACAGTTTTAAAACACTCTCGTAGCGATGTCTTATACATTGCGATCCGGTACTATGGTTTTGTAGTATATGGGAGTTTCGTGAAACGACACCCAGTTCTGTCGGAATTCTTTCTGTTTGTAAGCTACGAAGGTGGTCCTCTTCACATACCAATAGCATGTTCTGTGTAGCTTAGTCTCTATCATAAGAACTTTACTACTAGGTTCTAATTTGCTTTGTTTCAGGTAATTTGTAAAATTGTCGCAGAAGGATGGCATCTACTGAAACACAAAGCAGAGGTAATGTTAAGTATGATTCGCTATTATTAACATTTCCTCGGCATTATTGTGTTGTGAAATGTATAGGCCTACTGCACGACCTAATATTGGTCAAAACGGAGTCTGTCTGCTGCACCCCACACCGTAGGCCAAGAAGCTCTGACCGTCGTAGTACAGCTGTACTATGACGGTCATAACTTCTCGGCCTACCCACACCGTAATTTACAATATCTATTAAGTATCGTAACATTATATTCTCTGTAGATACATGTTCAATGTAGGTAGTCATCTTTAAAGTTTATTTGTAGTGTAGCTTGGTGTGATATAAGATGCTCCTACTAGTCTCGGCCAAGAGGGATTGCAATCCAGCAACTCGGGTTATAATCCCAAGATTGTTTCAGTAACACATGTGTGACGATTAAGGTTTAATTAGTGATATTTCAATTGAAATGGTATCTTGTCTAGCGCTGTTGTTATTGAGCAACGGACACGTGTTTCAATTATTGCAGAACTACATGAACATATTAAAAACCAGTGGGACATGCGGAATATTTAGCTTGTTTCCCAATATACGTATGCAGACAAATCAAACGTGTATACTTTCAGGTAAAGTACGTTTGACCATGAAATATAACAACCCGCAAATGTATGCATTTTATACTCCACATTAAACCCTCCATGTTGGAAGGTAACCGGAAATGCCCAAAGGAGCAGTACCTGTGCCTATTCCAGCATGGAGGGGGTTAAACGCAGTGAGTGTATCAGATAGGCACGGGGTAGATGACTGACGGTATGTGTGATGTGTGTTCCGAACACGAGTACTTCGTCCAGACTATAGGGATTACTTCAACTGGAAATCTCTATACTTTACACCAGACCAGAGCGACCCTTCAGTTAAAAACCATCATTCAGGATTTTCCGAAGGAATGCCTATAAGACGTGGTGTCTCAAGTGAAACCCCGCAAGTCAGAAAGTGTGTGTTCCCCATGTAATGACGACAGACCACTCAGAGCAATTATATTTTATTTGGGAAAGATGTGTCCTATTTCGGTTCTTGCGCACTGTAGTTTGTGCATACCAAAAAGCTTTCTAAGACTATCTCGCTACCCATGTCGGCAGCCTTGTTATATTGCGGCATGTTTGTCAATACAGCTTTAAAAAAAAATCCTTTTAAGCATAATTATTTTCAAAACAGCAAAACATCCACCTACTTTTGTAAAATATAAACGAAAGAAAACGGTAACAAAAATTAATTAGTATAAAATAACATAAATAAATAAATAAATAACGTTAGCCACTATTCCCCAAACATTTTCAAGTACACACTTACTGTAGTAGGCCTAATAGTAGTAAACAATATATTCCTCTACATCTAAACACACCTCCTTCCAGAGAAGACTAGTACTATGGTCCCACGTGTATCTAATGAAAACACATGGACCTCGAAAACAGCTGACGGCAGATACTAGTATATTATAGGGTGTCCTCCCGCTTTCCCGATTTGAGGTATTAGGTGGCATCGTTACACACTAACCAATTGGAGATATTTTGAGGGTCAGTATTGAGAAATGTGTGACGTTTTTGTGGTTTGACTTGAGAGGAATGTATGCGGAAACGCGATTTCAATTTCTTCTAAGCTTCTTCATACATGTTATTTTGTAAGAATGTGTGTACATTTCTACAAACATTTTACATCAATTTCTTTTATTTATTAAACCTTCTTCGTGTTATTTTATAAGAATTTGTGTACGTTTGTACAAACACTTTACATACAACTTTATCTTATTATCTATTATCTTATCATCTATGTCTATTATGAAATGGTTAGTGGTTGTCTGTGCATGTTCAAATGCACTCTTTCGTTTTTATTTCAATTTCTTCTAACGTATTTCAGGTGTTTGACGCTGTCATCGTACTGGTATCCTTCTCTATGGACATAGCGTTCTCCTTCGTGTCGGTGACGTCGGCAGCCAAAGACGCCGCTGGTCTGATGGTTCTACTGCGACTCTGGAGGATCACAAGGATAATCAACGGTAATTTGGGAGGAAATATACCATAATTGAAAATAATTGAAAGTATTGTGCAATAATAGTACGAAAGCAAGATTCTGTAGATCAAAAGCACACCAAACGCTATATCTGTACATGAAGGTAATACATTGATACTTGTAAAAGTAAATCGGATTACTAATGACACGAGTGCTTTTTATATGTTCTTTTTATCAATCGTAAGCTATTATAATATACAGTAAACTACATACAAAGGCAGATATGTCATGTAGGAGCACACCATTAAACGTCAGTTTAACTTCAGAAATATAGATTACACCAATTAAATGGAATTTTCTATATTATGTAATTTAGTCACGATATAATTGTATTTGGTCCTATCAGACTTTTGAAATAAATACTATATTATATTGAAATCGGCTCTAAACCTTCTTTTTTTAAAAAATGAAACCATCTGACCCATTACACTATAACATCTTGTAACATTTTATTTATCGGCTTTACCATTATACCGTAAACATAGTTAGGGCTATTAATGACAACCTACTGTCCCAGAAACATGAATAATAAATGAAAGAATCTTGAAAGCGACTCTAGATAATCCCCAATTAAAAAAGTTTAAATACATAAAATACAGAATATGCGTGTATGTCCCTGCAGGTGTGATAATGTCTGTCAAGCTGGACGCGGACAAGAAAATCAACGAGCAAAAAATGATCTGTGCTAAAGCGGAGGAGGAAGTGGGGAAGCTAAAGCTACAGATCGATGCCTTGGAAGTGAGTTTAGAAATAGATCGATACTCGCATATGTACCGCATCTGGAGCCAGAACTAATACTGAACCAAACTGCGCAATATGTTATTGGAACGTTAGACCAGTGAACTTTGACTTGTAAACTGTTCTTATTGGCGAAACAAAACCGGTGATCTATGCCAATCACTGGTTTTGCTTCGCCAATGGGTTTGAAGTATGTCATCGTTTTTACTTTGACAATGGGTCTTGTCAGTATGTCATTGTTTTTACTTTGACAATTGTCTTGACAGTATCACCGTTTTTGCTTTGACAATTGTCTTTAGACAATATGTCACCGCTTTTGCCTTGCCAATAGCCCAAAGGACGACATGTCAACGTTTGTTCCTTAGCGGAAGAAACGCAGCGGTTTGAGGTCAGTAGGTTTAATTGAAGCGTCCTTCCGTAAAGAATCCCACTATTAGCATGCAACGGTGTCTCCTGAATAGAATCAATGAATAAATGCATTAATGAGAGGATATGTTTAGAGCTGTCTAACCTCTGTTGTTAGCCCGACTAGGGCATCTTCCCAAGCTAGCACTGATTCCGGCGTCTTAGTGCTGATTCTGTGGTTTGTCCTCGCTGTCGTCAAATATCGCCAAGCAACACCTCCTGGAATACCAGAAGCGGGTCAATGTTCTTATAACTTAGGCAGCACCATGGTCCAAATACATAAAGTAACGCATGATTTAGATGGTTAAATGACTTTCACTTTCGATCACTGCTCT
Source organism: Lepetodrilus elevatus (assembly GCA_034780755.1). Lineage (NCBI taxonomy): Eukaryota > Metazoa > Mollusca > Gastropoda > Lepetellida > Lepetodrilidae > Lepetodrilus > Lepetodrilus elevatus. The sequence goes on from JAVCKZ010058754.1 coordinate 15,257, forward strand.
GACGTTCCAATCACATATTGTGCAGCTTGGTTCAATATGCACCGGTATTAAGTTTATAAGTAATATATATGAATATTGTATTTTTTATTAGTTTCTCAATTGGACGACGGTATATTGTTTTAACGTGTAAATATTAAACAAGTGTACTAGAACATTTTAACTGACACAGACTCACAGTTCATGATATAATTACAGGAAGAGGTTACGGATCTGAAAGACCAATTGAAACACTACATCTCCGAGATAGAGATTCCAGTATGAGTTACTTCCTCGCAATCGTGGACCGGATGTAAATGGTAAATTAGCCAATGGACACGTCAAGTCAAAAATAAATAATATAAAATAATTGTTAAAAAAGCCACAAAACTTGTCAAAAGACATTCAGGTGAGATTTTCTATTCAGTCTACATAAAATCATACATATCTTGTGCTTACATGCATACGTTACGTCTATAAATCCTAGAAAATATATAAAACAATACATATACACATAAATACTAAAATAAAAATATTATAAATTATTACTCAATATTGTTTAAAGGGGCAAGATCATACTTGCATAGGGGAAAATGGTCACTATCGGGGTTATTACATATTATGAAAGAACAATCTTTCCCCGACATGAGGTAATTTTTTCAGATTTTATAATCCTCGAGAAATATATGTATTTCCTAA
>JAVCKZ010058765.1:0-15926 GCA_034780755.1 Lepetodrilus elevatus
TATAATATTAGATGTTTGTACTTGTAATAATGCATCCACTGTTTTTTTAGAACCCAATAGAGCAACAAGAAACCCCCCCCCCCCCCTCCCCCCCCAAAAAAATATTCCCATTATTGGCATTGAATGGAAAGCATTACAAGTAAAGGGCAAAATAACATCAACAATGATTTAAAACGAGGTTTAATTATGGTTTGCATTAAATTCCGACTACAGAAGTTTCAAATGCATTAAGGTACCGGTATGCTAGGTTATCAGTGGTGTATCTATAAAAGGGAAAAACACAAAAATCCTTTTTATTTCCCGTTTAGTTAAGTCACAAGCATACATACTGCTACTAAAATAGATTTTTCAGCCATTACGTGGGTTAGATACATTCTTGATTCATGACACATCTTACAGGCATCTTCACACATATTGTTTTACCTCTGACAAAACATTCCTAGATTCAAAGCAACCGTCTCAAAATTGCCCTTCCACATAAGATAATGTAGGCGAGTCGAACAACGATTCGCATCCGGGTAAAATTCTAAAACATGTTACTCCAAAGGCGCGATAAATAAGATACAATTTGGCAAGGACACAACTTAAGTCTGAGCATCAGAAAACCCTAGCCTACGTTTCCCGATAGGGTCGTACCAGTAGTCGGGGCCTAAATCGCGGTTTAAAGGTCAATTCCTGCTATAGTAGAATGATGCGCGTACGCCATGATTTAGGCCAGGACACAGTGTGAGCCTTTTCTTCGCGAACCGCAGGTCTGGTTGGGACCAGGGAAGGTACAAGGAACACATTATCGTCTCGCTACAAGAAACGTGTTCATCCACTTGGAAAACATTGGCACATTGTGTTAGTCGTGACAAGGAATGAGTGATTTGTTGCTCGACATCACTGTGGGAATCTTTCACTCATATGTGACAATATCGTGACCTAGAAATGTGCGACATTCAGCAAGGCAATGGCCAGTTACTGACGCTAAACAAAAGTAATACCAAGTAATATTAAATAAAATACACTTCACGTTGGTATGGAGCGTTCAAGAATACTGTATGGACTCTCTCATATTGTCATGGGGTTTGATCATTATATCCCATACGATTGCAGCGATAGAGTTCTTGTAGGTCCAAAACCATGGAGTCCCTTGAACACACACACTAACAACTTGAAGATGATTCGCTGCTTCACAGGCGGCCAATATGAACGTCTACAAGATTCGGTGTAATGTGTTCACAATGGAGATCTCGGTAATGAGTCTGGCCGCCGAGTTTTGCACACATTGCAGATTGTAGTCTCATTACAGTGACCAGTAACAAGGACATGTTATTGCATCAATGTCAGATCATTCACACAAGGTAAATAATGTACTAATATCAATTGTGGCCCGTATCCAACGACCCTAGTCCTGCAAGAATGGTACCGTAATCGCTGAGATATTAATTTTAGAGTTCTAACAATCATAGCACTTCTGTCAGGCGCATAGCTGCCTATTAGCAGCTACGCAGACGCTTACACATCAATTTCCTAGCTAACGTTATTTTTTAAACAAAACGTAAGCATAGTACAGTTACAGTACTGGCGCTTCCACATTAAAATACCCCTAGCTACGTGCCTGACTGTCATTTTGTGGAACTGGACTGTTCTCATACCACACAGCACTTCAAAGATACATAATTAATTTTAATGCAGGCTCCCAGTCCACAGAACAATCGTAGCGCTACGAGAGTGGCAACTCCATGGCAATGTATAAAAGTTACGACTTTCGTAGCGCTACGCTCATTCCAAGGAGCGGAAGTCCAATAGCTAATTCATCAAAAACATTGTTGGACATTTAATTATAGTGCTGTCCTATCCTAGTGTGTGATTGCACAGTTAGATTTGGTGCTCAACTCCAATGTTTAACAACGTTTATGTATATTGATGTTTGGTGCTGTTGATTAAATATTTCAATGCCCATGGTTGCACATTCAGTTTTAATGTTTACTCATTTCATGATTAGTTTTCGGGCCCCTCACTAATTTCTCAAGCCAATTGTTGCACATTCAGTTTTAGTATTTACTCATTTCATGATTAGTTCTTGGGCAATTCAGTAATTTCTCAAGCCAATGGTTGAACATTTAATTACGGGTTCTGTTTGTTTATCATTCAAGTCTATGATTGCACATTTAGTTTTGGTTTTCTTTACAAATTCTTCAAACCGAAGGTTGCACATTTTAATGTTTGGTTCTGTTCACTAATTATTCAAACCAATGGTTGCACTTTGAACACCAGTGTGATTATTACAAACTGCTCATCACCTGCAAAAGCAGGAAAATATGTACGATTCATCTTAATTGTCATCTAGAAAGCCTCATCTTCCACAACCACCACCGAAAATGAAATCTGGCTTGGAGGTTATGAAACCTTTTTTAAGTAAGATTTCATACTCAACTGAAAGCTTTGTTCAAATCCCCATTCAAAATTTGAGTTGAGCATGAAAACGTACTTTAAAAACAGTTTCATAACATCTGGGCATGGTCATGCATTCTGTCCAATGAGAATTTAGATTTATTAGCACTAGTTGAAGAATGGTGACTTAGTTGACTTAATTCATTCCTGAACTGGTACAACAACGTTTCTTCCACAACTGAGGTAAAACCTGAAATGCTGGTAACTCAGATAGGCAGGGCGACATTTCTGCCATAAATAAAACACCTGACACCACAGATAGGTAGTTGATATCTGTGCCATAAACACCAAGTACCACAGATAGGTACCGATAGTTGATATCTGTGCCATAAACACCCAGTACCACAGATAGGCAGAGGTAGGCAGAGTTATCTGACTTAGTCATCTTCGTCTTTTGTTTTGGAAGGTAAAATCTGAAATATACAATGAAGAGTCACATAAATGACAAAATATCAGGGGCCCTATTCTCGAAGCGTTCTTACGATCTTCTTAGCCTAAGAACGTTCTTAACTTTATCTTAAGGATACCTATAGCATGAGCCATTCACGTTCTTAAGCTAAGAAGATCTTAAGAAGTTTCGAGAATAGGGGCCCAGGTTTTCAACAAGTCGCATTGTAATTTGCTAGCTTTAAAAAGATACGTGTCAACATTGTATAACTGCTTAACAATTTGAACACTAAATAATATAAAATAAGATTATTTGGTTTCACTATTACATGTTTTGTTTTACACATGTATATGAATATAGTCTATCTAAAATATTAGTAAGATGTTCCAGTATTTTTCTCTTTCTATGCATGCACTTTGACTCGTCTACTCCCAGGCATGCTAACCCCTGCCTGACATCACTTCTAAATATATGTCGCAAATCCTGGTACTAAATTTGCATATAGGCACTTACAGGTCAACCAAAGTGAACCCTTGGGGTACTACGTCATAACAGCAGTGTCATTACCATTGTATTTGGTCAGACATTCTTCAGACAGCTAGCAGTGAGAATAGTCGTTTATTCGCGTCCGCTTATAAAGTTTAACGTTGGGGGAGTGTTAAAGTTAACCTTCTCCCTGCTGAATAAAATCAAATTTTTCTATTTCTGCATGTGATTGGGCAACTTAAGTCACCTTCAGCAGGGAGAGGGTTAAGGAGGCAAAGACCATTTAGATCGAGGGAGCTTTGGGATTTAAATTTATTTTACCTCTTCCACGAGTCCCGCGGCTATGGTTGCGCCGGCGGCCCGCAGCATGAAGCGTCCGAGGTCCTTGAAGTCCTTGTACTCCTCCAGACAGACGACTCGCTCCAGTTCAATGTCCACCACGGCGCTGGTGTTCTTGGTCAGACAGCGCGGCTTCTTCTTCACCACCTCCCCCGTGCTCTTGTTCAGCTGAGACAGCAGCCGCTTTATCACTGCCGGCTCGTTCACAGACTGGTAGTGGAAGACCACCTGGACGACAACGGAGACAACAAAGAGAGCAGTGAGCGAGTGGTTTAAAAACAATTTACTTGGGGCATAAAGTCACTTTTAAGATTCTGGTGTATTAAAAATAATAAAAATGTAATCGTTAATCTGACCAAATTTTCTTTTCGATCTTTTCAGATTTCGTTTATTTTTTTCCCCACTTTACCAGAATGGATAAAGAACATGAACTGTGAGTGGGTGTTTTTTTTGTGTGTGTGTTGAGTTTATTGTAAAGACCATAGTATTTGATTATCTGGTTTACAGATCTTTGTATGGAGGGTTTGGGTCGGTGTGTGGTGTGTGTGGTGTGTGTGGTGTGTGTGGTGTGTGTTTTTGTGTGTGTATGTATGTTTTTGTGTGTGTGTGTGTAAAAAAGATACAAATACAGGCATGGCAACGGACAATTGTGATTTCACAGTGGAAAACAAACCTGGGTTCTGGGCCCCAAGCAAAGCAAAACATTGACGATCTGGACAAAGAAATCAATGGATTTCCGCAGTAAATTGCCATACCTATAAATAAACATATTTTGATATTCCTCAACGTTCACTTACAGGGAAACCCTTAGTGATTGGCACTTCCAGATTGAAGATGACGATCTTGGCGCGGATTCGTGTTGTGAATTTGGCAGGATTGGACACATTACACAGTACACTTCCTGAAAGTCAAAGAACATTCTGAGAATATGAGTTGTATGCCGCGTGCGAGAATCTTTCACCCATACACAACAATACATTAATTAACAATTCTTTTTATTTTTTTTGGGGTGTTTACTTTTGGTTGTGAACTTTATACAGTATTATTTTTTCAAATATAATAAAACTCTTTTGAGTCTACAATGTTTCAATGAAGCATCGGTTGGGCAATACATACCTATATTTACGTTTGCCATATCTATCCCGCTGAGCAGAACAGTCACGTGATCACCGGCAAAACCCACGAGAGCTGGCATTTCATCTATCAGGACATCTGTCAACAACAGAACACACTATACACTTCACCATTCAGACAAATAACATGTACGGTATAAAATGTCATAATCCATTTCATAATGATTTGTAGAAGCAATAGACAATACCACCATGAAGTGCAGAAGCAATAGACAATATGAATGTTTTTGAGTCGTTTTCTAGAATCTTTCAATAATATCACGACTTGTCATTTTATGGCAGGAGGAAACCCTAGACAATAGACTTTGTCTACTTACTTTTGACATTAGCATTAACGGACCCGGGCATCACAATGACTCTGTCACCTGGCTGGACGTAGCCGGATCCAATACGACCAGAGATGCTGAACCCTGTTCCCACGCTCTTGAACACGTCACCCACATTCAACCGGAATGGCTTGTCTATTGGTCTGTCCAGAGACTTGAACTTGTCTGAAGAAGAGGAACAGGTACTGAAGGACCCAGGATGATGAATGCATTGCCATGGTACAGAAATCACATCAGGAAGGAGAGGGTTACATTGGAGCACTGTAAAGCGTACTGACCTATCTGCTCAGCTAGAGTAGGGCCCCTGTACCAGGCCGACAGCTTGGGCTCCGTGACCGTGCGAGTCAGGTTCTCTCCGGCCAGTCCGCTGCATGGCACAAACGACACGTCGCCGTCACGGAACCCCGCCTGCTTCAGGAACTGGCCGAGTTTCTTGACCACCACGCTGTAACGGTCCTCCGACCACTCCACCGTGTCCATCTTGTTGACCGCTACGATGATCTGAGCCACGCCTGAAGAGTGGACGGAAACGAATGTGTTTTATTTGAATTGTGGTTTAAAGCCGTTTTCAAGATTCTTACACTCATACCATTGCTGGTCAGTTTAGAGCAGAGGAAAGGTAACTTTTATGAACATCGATGCTAGGCTCCCAGAGACAGAATTATACAAATTAATGCGTGACTTTTTTCTTTGAATTGTCAGATAGTAGGAATAATTAATTAGGAAAAGGTACATTTCTGTTATTACATTAAATATTCATCAAGTTTTAGTATTAGAATATGTAATGACCATTGATCTATGCAAAGTTGATCTTGCTACTAAGACTGGCAACATCACGATTAATTTCCGTATACATACCAAGTGACCTTGCGAGAAGAGCATGTTCGCGTGTCTGTCCGCCAGCCTCAAAGCCAGTCTCGAACTCTCCCTTCGTGGCGTTGATGACAAGTATCGCAACATCAGCCTGGGCGGCACCTGTGAATACATTCAGATAAAACTTGCCAAACTTGTCACTTTCTGCCGATATTTATTTAAATTATTTAATCATTTAGCATTATTTTATTATTTATTTACTTTCTGCCGATATTTATGTTATGTGTACCTGTTATCATGTTAGGAATGAAGTCTTTATGACCAGGAGCGTCCAGTAGAGTCACGATTTTCTTGGGTGTGACAAACCTCGTCTGCGCCACATCCATAGTGACACCTCGCGCCCTGACAATTAATAATAATAATAATAATAATAATAATTTAATCAAATAAAAAGTTAATAATATTAATTTAATAATAATAATAATAGTTTAAAAACAAAAGACATATTTGCTGTGCTGAATATCTACCTTTCTTCTTCAGTTTCGTCTAGCACCCATGCATAGGCGAAGGAGCTTTTCCCCACTTTCCGCGACTCCTGTTCGTATTTATGCATCGTCTTCTTGTTAACGGACCCCAGCTGGTACAGGACGTGGCCCATTAGAGTGCTCTTCCCCGCATCCACGTGACCTTCACACACAGGTTAGAAGGTCATGGTCAAGTAAAAGTCAACAGCTCAAGGTCAAATATACATTAAAAAACGTAACCTTCACACATAGGATATTACAGTTTAAAAGGTCATGGTCAAGTAATATAGGGCTATCAATCAAGGTCAAGTAAATACAATACCACAATCGTCACACATGCAAGTTCATGAGTGAGTGAGTGAATATGGAGTTTAACGTCGCTGCGGGAATCTTTCACCCATTTGCGACGGTCAAGTTCATGAAATATTTGGACTGTCACAGACAAAAAGACATCAATATATTGTACTTTGACAGTAAATCAAGTGAGTGAGTGAGTCACTGCAGGAATCTTTTAATTACACAATAAATATATAAACAGTAAGAAGTGTTACTGATAAGGGAGTGGAATGGATTTTGTCGACAAAGAATGAGGTCAGAAATTACATCTTCCAGTTTAACAAGATAATTTTCAAGAATTCTGATGTAAGTACTTACCAATAACAACCAAATTTAACAATTCTTTATCTCCCTTCCGTTTTGAATACTCTTCTTGAACATTTATTTTCTGCTTTGTCCTGAAAATAAGAAAACTTATTTATGGAATAATACAACTAACTTTTCTTCCATTGAAAAGTTTGCGCACAAAATCACTCTAAAATGGAAAATTACACAAAGTTATTATTAATTTATTATTATTTATTTTTTCTTTCACTAATATCATGGTGCTACATCTACCAGCATTCATTGATTGAATTAATGTTTTACGTCGCGGCGGGAACATCTCACCCATAGGTGACGAATTGAATGTTGCAGTAAATCTTCAAGCACTGGCTGGTACCGTTAGGCCCAAAGAATTATACTGTATTGCCACGGTACACAGGTACATATAGCGCATCCTATCGTAATCGCGTCAGAAAGATTCGCGCACTTTTGCAAACATTGACGTCTGTCTTCCAGGACCCGAAATCTTTGGCTCTGGTCCACCCTGCCCCTTGGAAAATTAATCCTGATAATCTACAGTGTTAATTACCAACACCGTTCATAATCTTTTCTATTTCCAGACATAACCAGAAATTCTCAATAAAGTTGTTAAAACAAACAAACAAACTTTGAGGATGACTTGGGTAAAGGCGGCCGATCCGACGGATCTCGTTTAGGTGTAGATGGAACCGAGGTAGAACCCGATGCAGACGCTGAATCCGACGCACTCTCCGCAGTCCTTCTAACACCAGCGTCACTGACACTATCACAACTTTTGCTTGCCGGAGGTGCAAGTCTATCGTCACTCTTTGTCGCTGGGGCAACCACATCATTCTTTGTCACTGTGACAATGTCACTTTTCGTTCCCGTGGAAACTGAGTCGCTCTTCATTGCTGTGGCAACATCGCTTCTGGTTGTCGGAGTTACCGCAGGTTTGAAACCTATCTTGGGCTCGCTTTTCTGACCGACGGTAACTTTAGCCAGACAGTTTGTTGCGTCCCCGACTGAGAGTTTTGATTCTCTCACCGCCGGAGGGTCACTCAGTATCGGCACGTCTGGAAAGCAAACAGATGGAATGAAAATGTACAGGATCTTGTTGGTAGTCAACAGATATCACACTACCAGATATCAAGTGGTAGTAACGCCGTATAGTCATCGAGATTCATGTCCAATTCACACAATGAGAAATCAGGTTTATAGCCGCTTTCAAAATTCTTTCACTTATATCACAACTTATCAGTTTAAGACAGGAGGAAAGCCACAACATCCATAGCTCTGAATGTTGCAGAATATCCGCGAGCACTGGCTGGTACTGACATAACAAGGATGATAACTACATTGCCACTGTACAGACAACACATTATATCATGATAGCGTCAGATATGCAAGTTTCGCGGACATTGATGCAGGGCTCCAACTGCCCAATGTGCTCTAGACTACACATAACAAACAATTTGACCAAATAACACCGTAGTCACAATGATAATAATAAGTTAATAACATAGCATAATTACATACTTACCAACAACCTTTGAACCATATTCCTCATATATGTAACTTGTTATCGATATTTCCTATTTCATGTGGATTTCAGGATTAAAAACAAAGTTGAATGCCTATTGAGCAACGAGATTTTGTTTTGGAAGCATGTGATTTGGGTTTTGCTAGATGAAGATACACAAAACTTGACACTCCAGTCTTTTGATTGAATATTCCCCAGGAAGTTGAGAATGGAAATTGCGCACATTGATCCATGGACTGGGGTAACTGTACACATAGCGTATGTTCAGACTGGTATGGAATTTGCCACATTATTAATGGATACATAACATTATTAACAATGCCAACAAAGGAGACATTATTGGTACAAAACTGTCGATAAATATGTGCATAACTCAAGTTGAATATAGTCATCACAAACTATCAAAATCTATTTAAAAACAATTTTATTTCATGGTATAAAAATATTTAATATACTGATATATACAAAATGGTGACAACATACAATATTTAATTAGCTGCCAAATCTGTACAGTTAAAGATAATAATATAATAACAACTGACCATGTTGACGGAGAGGGAGCACCAGTACTGGTAAATAATTGTTGTTTTACAATGCCACGGAAATTGCGTTAACCCATACGCAATGGCATGATTGAGAAGAAATTCCATATTTGAAACAATATGGTTCTCAGTACATGCTAGTTATTCTTATAAAATTAACTAAAATTCAAGATCAACAACAACAACAAAAATTGACAATAGTATCCTAGTGTCAACGAATGTTCTATATCCCTGGATCCATTTGAAAATGACATTTTTTACTTCTAATGTCACAAGCTAATGTTCAGATACATCACAACAAAGTTGTCTGAATAATAATAATAAGACACAAATTTAGTCAGATATTCAGATTATTTTGATTAAAAGTGTGACAATTTCCCTGAAAGTCTAGAGTATCAAAGTACAAAACGGGTACAAAATAATGCCACAACTAAATTCCATAATGAATTACCATAGGTGCATAATTATTAATTAATATGCCTATAATTATTACTTATTATAATATATCAGGCATAGTATCGCTAAATTTGAGCATGATGAAATTGAAAAAGACTATTTACACATATGATTGTATGCAAAATTGAATTGATCTTTAGTGGGCTGCTAGAAAGGAGCAGGGTCTAGGTGCATTTCTGTGTAAACCTTTCATTGTATATCAATGACTGTGGTTTAAATCATGATTGAATTGAATTCGGAAAGAACATTTCTACTACAAATCATTACACTTTTGTATGCAAGTACATGTGATTGAGTGAGTGAACTGTTGCTTAGCGTTTCTGCGTGAACCTTTTACCAATCGTATTATGAACGAGTATGGAAAGGAAAGTTCTATAACAAAATAGAATTGATCTTTAGCATGTGACATGAATCACTGAATGAGTGACCTGTTGCTTAACGTTTCTGTGTGAACCTTTCACCGTACTGATGACTGTGGTTTAACCATCTCCCTGCTGAATTAGGTGACACAGCTCTATAGGGCAGCTCTGCTTGCCTTCAGCATGGAGAGGGTTAAATCATGATTCAAATGAATTCGGAAAGGAAATTTCTACAAAAAATCTTTACATTGAGGTGGGAATGAGAAATATTTTCAACAGAAAAAAAAAAGTTTGAGTACAAACCTTCAAAATATGTACAAAAGTCAATGTATGCATTAAGATTGAATAGCTGCCGTTTCAAAAACATTCCACACACAAAAGATAGTACCGCTGCATAAGAAACAAGTTAGAATTGTATACAAAAGTGTTTTCACTGTATTATACAAAGGAACTAAAATTGGATAGGGACCGAATGTCGATACAAGATTTCCCAAGATTCATTCAAAATCCGGTGACATAAAACTGGTCAAATATCTAATGAGCAAAGTGACATCACATGAAAACATCATGATGCAGATGTCATTCATAGCAACCGTCGCAAACCTCACCAGCAGTCATGCAATAATGTTCACAAACTATGGTCTACAGACATTTTTGTGGTTTACTTTTATAAAAGCTTATAGTTCAATTTTCAATCCATGCTGTATACATTTTCATTAAATATAAACTTGATTAGCAAGTATCTAATCATATGTCTCCGGATTAGATGTCACGTACCCTGTCACCGGAAATGACTCTGACAAGACTTACCGACCCTATTACACAAAAATATACACTGCAATAGCCGGTGGAAAGTTAAAATCAATCTATGTTGATGTATGTCGCTCTCCTGTCCTTGTGAAGGCACCCTTCTGTCTGGCTTTGACAACATCGTCTGGAGACGGCGTTGAAAAGTCAAATACCTTCACTTCCCGTTTACGTAATGGCGAGATATGCTTCACGCCCTTCGACTGTACGGCATAGGAGAACTTAGGAAATTTCGATACTCGTTCTTCAACGGAATCGTGTCTTCTCTTTCTCGTCTTCAACAGACAGAGCGCCTTTCCTAAAATCGACGGCGCCGACACTAAGCTTCTGTCGAGCAGGATGGGGACATTCAGAGTGCTCTCCCCTTGGGCCAAGGTCACTGGCTTATTTTGTACTTCAGGACTTGGAGTGCTTTCTTCACTTTCCTGTCTCGGCACAGACACCGTGGCTTGGGTTTTGAGAAGGCTGGACAAGGAAAGCGAATCAACAACAGATGCTTTCTTTGCAGTAGATTCAGATGGCATCTTAGCAAGACCTGCCAGAGAAACACCGACTGGGGGCTTCCCGAGTACAATGCACTGAGCCAGCGATGATGATGATGATGATGATGATGATGTTCCCAAGGAACTGCTTTGGTAGTTGCTGGCCAGTTGGGCCAAAGAAACTTGTCCCAAAGAAACCTGTCCCATAGATTTCTGTCCTGAAGATGTCTGTCCCAAACAGATTGTTTTTGGACACGTTTTTTTATGGCTAGCTGCCAACTGAGACAAGGACCCTGAACCCGAATCTGTCCCTGATCCCGGCCAAGTCTTCATCGTGGATCCTCCTTGATGGCTACTGGCCAACTGGATCAAGGACAGGCCCTGCACAAAACCGCCTTGGACTCCCACCACAGTGTTACAGATGGACGTCTTGTGCCGACTTGCAAGGTCCGAGAGAGACAACGTAGGCGAGTGTTGCTTCGCCAGTTCCGACAGAGATGGAGAGGCAGGGCTGCCTCCCTTGGACGACGCCGTCTGCTGATGTATGGACGCCAGACTGGCCAGAGATGGGGAGGAACCCGATTCGGAACCAGAACTCGAGTACTGCGGATTGGGTCCTAATGAAATAGCACTACCTGCCTGACTAATGTCCATACTCTCAGATATTTTGTGCCCCATCAACGATATTTTGTTTGAATCCACGACATGCATATGTTTTTGCTGATGTAATAATGAAGCAGACTTTTCTAAATTGCCTCCAGCTACAGATAACGATTCCTTAGTTACAGATTTCTCAACGTGCAATCGTCCTAATGCTTGCGACAGTCCGGAGACTTTGGGGCTGGCCGGATTTCGACACACATTAGTTTGATCTTGACCTTTAGCAAGGTCGGCCAAGGACGTGCCCGTAGGTGCTATTTTAGAAACACTACCGTCGGACGATTTAGAATTAGCGCTCTCAGAACTTTTTGATTTTAATGCACTCGGGGTTGGACCCCGAACACCTGCGGGTTTCAGAGATTCCGACGGTTCAAACTCAGTTTCTACACATTCCTCATCACTCTCTCCTTACCTTACAATAGCCGAACACATGACACAGAATCCATGCGGTACCAGAGCAGGATCAGAAATGAGATGAAAATGAAAGGAAAAAGGCAGCTGGTTAGACAAATATTTGGCATGAAATCAAAAACTTTTAATTGATTGAATGAGTATTTTTCACCTGTTAAAGAAATGGCTTCGGATTGTGATGGATGATATTGCTATGCTTGCCAAAAGATCATTGAAATATTTTTAAATACAAACTTTCATGAATAATAACTTTAGTTCTTTGATTGAATTAGTGTTTTTCGTCATACATGACCACAAAAAAATATATTTAAAGAGTAAGTGAATATGGAGTTTAATGTCGCTGTGGGAATCTTGCAACGATTTTATTTTTTATTTTTTTAAAGAAATAGCTTTATATTGTGATGGATGATATTGCTATGCTTGCCAAAAGACCATCAACAGTAATGAGTAATAACTTTAGTTGTTTCAATATTGTTCTGTTTTTAGTAATCACCTTGTGATCTGTTCCTGCGGTTCTGTTTCGGCGCCCGTTGAGGTTTCGGAGCTTCTGAAAATAACAGTGATAATTTGCATTAATTCCAACATTTTAATAAATGGTAACTGAACTTGGAAACCATTGATAATATAGAGATTTTCACAGGAAACACAAAGGGAGCTCACCCACTCTGAGCGATCCATGTAAATGTGTTGCCTGTAAAAATATTTTTACTTGATATATAAAACTTGTCAATGTGGTACATAAAAAATACTATAAACTCGTATACAAAACTTGTCAATGCAAATGCTTTCCTTGTAAATAAATACTGTAAAATCAGATACAAAATTCTAGAGTATTATATTTGATGAATGTCGCTGCGGGAATCTTTCACCAATTTGCGACGAGTGTACAGACAGGAAAACTAGGTCAATCAACGGCACCTTTTTGACCGAGGAGTTCGTCCAGAGCGGGCTGAAGGTGGTAGTTGTGTCGGAGGACGACCTCGGTGTACGCGGAATCTGACCTCGCCTCCCCAAGAATGTTGTGAATCTCCTCCAGGCAGCTGTTCAACTTGGCTGCAACACAATTATTCAGCGATAGAAACTAACTTTAAAACTTACTAGCCCCGATTAGTGATACAAAAAACAAACGGTCTCTCATGCAAGCTGTCAATCATGTTTATGTGTACCCACCTCTGTCCATGTCATTGAGAAGAATCTCTGTATTTGGCGGCGTGGCCTCTCTTGTATGTTCTGTCTCGTCAACATCCTCTTCGCGTTCTTCACCCATATACGAGCCGAATGTATGCTGGTCGCGATTGAACATAAACTGGGCAGCTGAAACAATAACCAAGTTCTCATGTATTGAGCTGGGAACTAAGATTTAATTTTAATTCCAATAACAATACTAATAACATTAATAATAATATTAATAATAATTTAACGCATTTGTACAGCTTGCCATCCAGTTAACCCTCTCCATGCTGGAGGCAACCGGAGATACCATAAATAGCAGTGCCTGTGTCTAATCCAGCAGGGAGAGGGTTAAACAACTTGTTCTGTGAGCTGTTAAAAGTTTACTGCAGGGATAGAGGAAACAGTTTTGATGTTGGTTTTAACCTCTCTGCTAAAGGCAACCAGAGATGCCCTGAGCAGTTATTATTTTTACCTAATCCAGCAGGGAGAGGGTTCAAAGGATTATAGAGTTGGGCAGGTTTTGATATTGAGTGCAAGATCCATTTCACGGCTGGACTAATATGCCTATCCACCCAATTTTTATTTTATATTTTGACATTATAAAAAGCACTACCTGTCCCTGGGGAGATACAGAAGTGGTCCTCCACAGACTGACCATAGTCATCATCGTCATCATATTCTGTAAAATAATAAATATACATATATTTGCATCCACATAAATATAGTGTTTTACAGTAATAAACATAAATTCTACAGTATACGGTACCTCCACTTCTCAAATGTTTATGTCTTGCAAATAATTATATACATTTTCTTATATTTGTTAGAAAATAATGCTTTTTCTGGAAAATACTGATTTGAATTTATTGTGTATATTGAAATCAATATTATGAGAATCCAGTTATGTGAATCAATCATCATGATAGCAAATTTTCTAGTTTGCTGCAATTTACAGTTATAACCCATATTTTATATGCATTAGGCAACAATTTAAATAACACATTAGGATGATTATGAAATGAGTAAATTAAGTGAAATCATCAACTAGTTAAATAAACATTTAGCAAAATATAACCAGTGATTGTCCCTGGGTTTGTGGAGCAATTTATTGTGTGCTTTGCATTTTTGTAAACATTTCTTTAAACTGTCCAGATCCAGAAAATAATCTAAATTTAAACTTAGCTATTTAGTGTTACATTTAGTCGGACCAACTAGTTTTCGGACCAACTAGTTTTCAGACGAACTAGTTTTCGGACGGCCATTTTGTTCCATGATTTCTTGCAATATAAATAGATATCTGACGTCATCAAGGGTCCCAAGTTGACAAGTTAGCTTATTTTCGTTAGTCCTACAAACATTTGTTGGATAAAACTCCTATACGTAAGTATGACACCTAAATGTTGTAATCTTATGTAATTTTATCTTGTGTAAAGTTGTGACATTTAGGGCGTGATCGATTTGGCGTCTTCTCGTTTTGGTAGAAGTGATTCTAGAAAGAGAAAGTTTCACCTACGCGCTTCTGCCAAAAGGATCAGCAAGAAGACGTCTTCTGGAAGATGGATCATCAAATCGATCACACCCTTAGTGTAAATGCACCATCATTAGAAAGTCACTAATAACACACAGACGAACTGTTCAGTACTCTCAGGGAAGGGTTGTCTGCTTTGTTGATTGTTTATACTGACGTGAAATAAGCACCATCGACAGTTGTGACATTCCAGTGACGTCTGCCCACGTGTCCTAGCCAATCAGAGGTCCGAAAACCAATGACGTAATATTTGGCTAAAGGATGTTGACACACGCTATCTAATGACAGTCATGTGTGTTACCGAGGATTTTATTTCCATAAGATCTGTGTTTACTGGGTTGGAACTTAACTTTAAAACATATTCACCCGAATCATGATATCATGAAATTTCTACTCGCCCATAGGATACCTTTAACATTATGAGAAATTGATCGGGCCGCCAGGCGAGTGGGAACTTCTAATCCTACATGTTTATTTTATGAATTATAAGCTCAATTTACAGGTAAAAACAACAATTTGAAGTTTTGTTTTGTATATTTCAAGCTTATCAATCCGAAAACTAGGTATCAGAGGTTACATAATTCAGTGTTTGAATTAATAAGGGGTCCGGGGGTCATTTGAAAATATGCAATTGTTAAATGTATCTGTGTGACCACCTGAAAATTACAGATTTTACCACCTTTAACATTGAGCCTATGTTAATTAATTGATAGACATTTTGTCTATGAGAGATTTGAGCCATATCCCAGGTAAAGTATCATCACTATGATAATGCATCAGCCAAAAACATGATAAAATATGGCCAAACTAAAAATAACATGTTTCCTAGTCCATGTTTATGCCCTCTGTGGAATCTATATGCTACGATCAAGATCTCCGCTATATGCACCCACATATGG
>JAVCKZ010058776.1:0-15923 GCA_034780755.1 Lepetodrilus elevatus
TTATATTTGTTGATATAACGCTGGTATTATAACGCGGGTGGCATGTCATGGACCCCAACTTCAGCATTATATCGAGGGAGCACTGTATTGTCATAATGTTTTGTTGTATGCTACGTGCACTGTAAGGTACTAGTAGTTGAACACAGCCAGCAATTAATCTACGCAGCATTTCTCACATTACTAATCAACATTTGAAGCCCAGGACGATCCACAGCGACAATCAACGCACCTATATTTCCGACTAATTCGTCGATGAATTATGCAGTGCATATATAATGTTCATTTATACAAAGCTTGGGAGTTCATCCCAAGATATTTAGTTTTGACTTGTTGTTGTAAGTTTTGTTCAGATACTGGATCAGTCTTTATCCAGGCATTCTTATTATTGTTGTTGTTTCTAATTATGTGGAGCTACCATGGAATGAACTAATATCATCTTGGGGTAAAAATATAACAATGGCTAGTTATCGTTGCTAATATAGCTGTCTATGTACGCGTCCATCTCACGATTTAGAAATGTAAATATCTTTTTTAAATTATTATTTTTTATTTTTTTTAAAATTATTTTTTTAATTTTAATTTTATATTTTTTAGATATTCTGTACTACCAGAAATTAGCTGAATAGCTCAATTTCTGGGCAGAATTTGTAATTTTTATATTTTATATAACTGGACATGGATGACCATAATAAGATGAGATTGAAACCTTTTTCGAAAAACTTAGGCCAACAAGTTCACCTTTTACTTTCTGAACTAATAAGCTAACTTTCAATTTAAATTATATAAATATGTCTTTACAATGACAATATTCAGTTTTCTAAATGTATTTCGTAATGACATATTAATTGTCAAGCCGAGAGATGGACATGTACATATACACATGGATATGAAGTTGAACAAACTATTTTGTATTTCAACATTTCTCCAGTATGATTGTTATTTGTTGGATTATTTTAGCGTTGATGGTTTTTGAATGGGTATGTGCAAGTATCTTTCAAATGATTGTAGACCAGTTAGACAGAATAGTAGCAACTACATAGTGTGCCTGCTACGTGTGTAGGTATGTACATAACCACGTATATACTTACTTACCCGTTGTATGTTGTACAGTGCTTGTGTAGACTCACACTTCACAAATATCAATGTTCTTTCATTCATTCGCAAAGTGAAATGAAATACAATATGAAACTTATGTAAAATTTTCAAGATAAGTCAGTTTATTTATTGCAATTATTTAGTTAATTGGATAAATGATCCTTTTTGTATTCTCTATAATTTAACTGCAGAAGTGAGTGTTTTTTTCGAAATAATTGATTTATAAGAATATTGATGGTTAAAAAGATTTTGAAGAGAAATTGTTTGTTTTCAACTTGAATAATTCTCTTAATATTTGCTTCCGATCTGGTAGTTGGAAAAGGTGGTAAGTGATAGAATTGAGAAGTCATTCTTAACATTATATGTTCATTTATTTTTAAGCATCTAGAAATATGTTTGCCTACGTTTTTGGTATCTGGTCATATCATTCTTCATATTTTGAAGAATTTTAATGTGAGAAACAATTATAATAGAAAAGTTATGTTTTTATGTGTTTAGCGAAATTAGTCTTTTGACCAGAAGAACTACAGTATTTTATGTTATGTCAGTTATAGTGTCCCTTTAAAAATAATAATAGTAATACTTAGTAATTTTTGTAATATTTCAATTATATTGATATTGTTATAGATGGAAATGAAGTAATTGTGACAATTTAACCGCCGTTTATAGTTGGAAATCATGAGTCAACTATCAAAGTCATCATGATGATTAATTTTAACTTTACAAAATGGCTACCGCAGCATGGGAATTCAATTTCTCAGTCAAATCGATGTATTTTTATATTTATATTTAAATATACCCTATTGCTTGTCCCTTGACATTTGACATTTAATATATCTAAAATATTAATCTACTCTTTTCAAGAACTAAATACATTGAAAGTCATATTTTATCATTGTCATATTAAATTTTCTGTTTTAACCCTCTCCATGCTGGAGGCAACCAGAGGTGCCCTACAGAGTAGGGCACATGCCTAATCTAGCAGGGAGAGGGATAAAATGTTGGGCACAGCTCATAAAAAAAAAACACTTTAAGACAACATTCTTTATTTTGTGGTATTAACTGTATAGTATTGTCTTGCAGTTTAAAGAATTATCGCAAACCGCTTTATACAAATCTTTTTTCTTCATTACTGGCAATTATATATCCAGTCAGTATATTTATCCATCCTCTCACCATAGGGGTACTTTATTCTGTTTCACTTCATATGGTACCACATGAAGTGAAATGGAATAAAGTACCCTTGAGGGGCGAGGATGTATATTATCCTATCATTCTAATTTAGAAGTTGGAGCAAAACCTAGTGATCAAAGTTAATGATCTCTGATCCTATTTATTTTATATTCATCAAGCAACCCTACCTGCTTACCTGAAAGTTTACCTTGCCAGTTCTTACCATGCAAACAGACATCATGGCCAGTGGCGTGTTATCAGACTTTTTTAAAAACATTCATTGACGTCCCTGTATTTTATTGGTCCTGGTTTATTTTATATACATTTAAGACAACTTTTTATTTTTAGCGATACCCTTTGATTATTTCATCTATGTGGTAGTATAAATATGTAGTACAGTCTTGAGTATGTCCTTTGTTTTACAAACGGGACTTATGTTAAGTGGATGCACAATAAATATGTGTTGTCTGAGCTGATGTCATGTATCATGGTGTGACGCGGTATATTTCTAGTTCTGTGTGCGACACTGCTCGTAGCGGAAGGGAGAGATTCAGTAATGTCCATGTGTAACTCTTGGATGAATGGAATTTTCTGAAATATTGATGATGATGATGATGATGATGATGATGATGATGATGATGATGATGGTGATTTTTGATTATTTTTGATTATTTATTTTTTAAACAATATATATTGAGAAAAAAATGATGATGATGATGATGATGATGATGATGATGCTGCAGGGGATGAGGATGACTCGGAGGACGCGGAGGAGAAGCTCCCGTCTTGTATGGACTACGTGATGCACTTCCTGACACTCTTCTGGAAGGTTCTGTTCTGTTGTGTCCCGCCCACAGGTGAGATTGATTGGCTGGCTGGCTGCCGATCGAATCATTGATTGGCTAGTGAATCAATTATTGGCTAATGAATAAATGGTTGCCTAGTAAATCAATGATTTCCTAGTGATTATAATTTAAACATAGGTACTGTAAATCACAAAATTAATGCGTCACTAATTTCATGCGACCTCTAGATTTTAGACGTAAATGCGACACCAATAAAATGCGGCCGTATCTCCATTCATGTTCGTTCACCAGTCTTACCTTTAATGCGCAGCAATTAAATGCGACAATACGGCGGTCGCATTTTTTGCATTAATATTCTGCTCGCATTAATTTCATGATTTACAGTATGTATACAAATCTCATCACAGGTGCCCTGACATCTATGTTCATGAAAGTTACCTTTCTGACGCGATATTGATAGGATGCACTGTCTGTAGACTGGCAATATGCAGTTATCAACCCTGGTCTGTCAGTAACAGCCGGTTCTCGCAGGTTTACTTCAACATTCAACGCTACAAATGTTGATGGTTGTCTGCAAGGGAAGTAACTCTCTTTCCTGTCCTTGTTTCTACAGACTATTGGAGCGGCTGGGCGTGCTTCATGGTGTCCATCGGCGTGATCGGCCTCCTGACGGCGTTCATCGGCGATCTGGCCTCCAGCTTCGGCTGCACCGTCGGACTTAAAGACACTGTCACCGCCATTTCCTTTGTGGCACTCGGCACCAGTGTACCTGGTAAGTACAGTCATGTGACAGAAACAACCCCACACATGTAAACTGACAAGTCGTGATATTAGTGAAAGAATATAGAAAGTAAACACCAATTGTAAAATAATGTTTCAAAATGTAAACAAAATTCTGCTTTTTATTTGGATGACCTTTTGCACTGTATGGATACGTAGTTATATAAAAATACAATTGGTAAAAGTTTAACTGACTAATTCTGCATTGTAATCAGTTATATCAGTTTTTTTCATATTGTCGCCTATGGGTGAAATATTCCCACAGTGACATAAAGCAATAAATCACTACTTTGATGTGTTAGAAGAGAAATATCAACGATATTTATTTATTAAATATAATTATTATATGTACAACCAAAATATTCGATTCCAGATACCGGGTACTTTCATAATTGGTTGTTTAGGATGTCTTCATTGCCGATATTATAAAAGAAAATCATCTGGTTGATATAATAATATATGCATATATGTGACATAAAACACTAATTAATTAATTTATTCATTCATTTCCTTTTCCTTCCTCGTCGCAAATGGGTGAAAGATTCCCGCAGCGACATTAAACTCCATATTCACTCACCTTTTCCTTCTATTCCAGATACTTTCGCTAGCAAGGTCGCGGCCATCAACGACAAGTACGCCGATTCTTCGGTGGGAAACGTAACAGGAAGCAACGCAGTGAACGTGTTTCTGGGAATCGGCCTCGCATGGTCTATCGCGGCTATCTACTGGGGCGTCCAGGGAAAAAAATTCATGGTCCCCCCAGGAACACTTGCCATGTCCGTGACCATATTCTGCTGTCTGGCGCTGGTCTGCATCGCGGCTTTGGTCATACGGAGACATCCGCTCATCGGCGGAGAGCTGGGAGGCCCCACCAAATACAAATACTTGACGTCCGCGATGCTGTTCGGCTTGTGGATGATCTACATCCTGTTCTCATCTTGCGTTGCCTACTGCTACATACCGGTCTTCTGAGGAACTTGTGGACAGCATGACCTTGAGGTGCGTCTTTACCCTAGAGTCACGTCCGGGCCTACTCGCGGCTCTTTGCTCCTCTGATGAGCTGGACGAGTTTCATCAACATTCGAGTGGACAGTGACACGGTGCCCTGTGTGATAGATTGAGGTGTCAGCCACGTTGTAATTAGCAGAGGACATCGCCTATAGGTCGTGTCGATGAAAAAAAAACTTGTGAAAACTGGACGGACCTAGTTTGATGACCAATGCATTTCCAATCCCCGATCCCCATCCCCCCCCCCCCCCTCAATTTGAAGGTCATTGGTCATTTAGGTAAGATGGCGGTTATGGACGTTGTTGCTGTGGCCAATCCACAAATGCCACCATATTGACGCAAGGGAACTCAATGGCCGCCGTTGGTCTTGTTGTGAAGGACGTTACCTGAATCCAGCGAGAGACGGCTGGTAGACCTTTCATCCATGTTCACCTCCACGGAAACGCATCCCTGGTTTAGTTACGTTGTGAAAGTCACATGACTGATGAGAACAAATGGTTTGTAAGCATTACATGAGATTTCTTGTACATATATATCCTTATTTATGTATGGATGCCGCTCTGATAAAAGTGGTTCCCCTTTCCTGAATAGTTTTGGAATCCAAGCATCTAGGTTCAGCTCTCCTAATTACCTCTACCTCAGTGTAGTCCAAAAATAAACTATATATTCCTATTCATGCCTAAGATATAAACCACCTATACTCCAATTAGATAAATCCAACCATGTACATCCTTTAAACTCCAGATTAATGAATTAATAAGTTGCCTTGTTGCCTTTAATCAAAAGTATCTCCATCTTGATGAATGGAATGTCTCTGTTAACTATGCAGTATTTGAAAATCAATAGACAAGTAACCAGCCCTGAACAGTCTGAAAAATAATAATAATAACGATTGGGGCCCAGTATAATTGAATTTAACAACAATGGTTGTAATGTAAAGTGTATACCGAATGTTACATAGGGGTTTATATTCAGGGCTATGTGTCTTGGTAAGACCAGGGACTGAGGTACCAGAGATATTAGTAGTTTACCTACGTAAAGTGGTTCTACAAGATATAGGTAAAAAAAAATGAAATTCATGTATGTTTAAACTCTTATATATACACCCGCTATTCAAGCAAATGAGTGATAGTATTACTTACATATACCGTGTTTTTTTCTTAACAAGTGCAATCCTATCTGATTTAGCTTCTATTTATATGCGAATTATTTTATTTCTTTTACACCTCTATTGTCTCATAGACTTTCTTGAAAGTCGTTGTTACTTATTTTTTGTTTTGAACTATTTGAAGTACAATACCAGACATAATATTAGTCCTTCCAGATTTGTATATTTATTCTACTTTCCTCGCATTTTTTAATATAATATATATTATGTGAATTGATACAATATCAGTGCTTTTGTCAGCAATGGACAGGATTTTAAATTTCCTGTATACAAGTAATGAATTGATATAATTACCGCAGTATTTCTGGGATATGAGTTTCCTTATAGTGTTCCAATGGTCTACATGCTTGTCTTTTTTGTTATTTGAGCTCAAGATATATGTCAAAAAGATTATTATTTGTCAATTTGTTACATCACTACTATACGCCTCTGCCTGTTTGACAAAAGCATTGTCGTACATGAATTTATTTAACCCCCTTCCTGCTGAGTTAATCACAAACCCTGCTCTATATCGAGCATATGTGATCACTTCACGCAGAAATGTGGTTAAGTCGCCTCTGTCAAAGCTGTATATTTTTCGACGTCTGCCCAAGATTTTTTCCATTATCTGCCCATGAGAATATTTCCACCATTTTACATTGTCACCCATCATTTGTCAAGACGAATGTACAGAAACTGGATGTTCATTCTTATTGTGAAGTTGTTGGAGGTTTTTTGTATGAATCTGGAACATTTGTTCTATAGACGTTTTTTTTTCTTCTTTTTTTGAGAGTTGTTTTACGATTGATCAACTTGACGTTTGTTTCCATGTCCGTTCCTGTCTTGTGTTGTTATCGATCTCTAGATTGGCGTATATTGAGTTTGATTTATAAACTCTGTCGCCACTAAGCTCCAGAATAAGCTGTGATGCTGAACTTTGTAAATAGGATTTTCATATCTGCCAATAGCATAATGCTGCATGTGGTGTCAAATTTTGATTTAGTTTAAACTGGAAAACAATATTATTTCAAGATATTATATCAAATTCTCAGCAAGATGTGTCTGTTTTGGCTTTAGATTCCACTTGCCTGAAAACTACTTTAATAGTCAAATGTAATATGACAGGCTAGCAGTTTTGTGGATAAGTTGTAAAGAAACTAGCAGCTGTAGAAGCCATTATATGTCCTGAGAGTGATCTCCCATTTATTCTGCACAAGAGAAAGGTCCGATATTTATATCTCATGTTTGGTCGTTTTCTCTCCCCAATATTAAATAGGGCCTCAAAACCTATATTAATGTCTAACTCTTGTTCATTTCCTGTCTAACCAAAGAATCATCATGATTATCTCCCTTTATCGCCTTCTTGCGGGAGATGTCCTTTAGTGAATTGATTTGGTGAATTAGATAATGTTTGTCCTCAAATTGAGTGTATGTCCTCATGATTTCAACGCTCACTATTTATAATTCGAATTGTTTTTGTTCTTTTTATAAAATCTATATTAATCTTTTTTGTTTTGTTCCCAAGTCCTTAATTCATCCTATTTTGTACGTACCGAAAAAAGTTCATATCGCTGATCTTTTAAATTTGAATCCATAATGAGAAATTCCATTGAATTTCATAGCCGTTTACTGTAGCTTGTTGCAGTTAGAATTTTGGGAGTGTTTTGTTTTGTCGAAGTGTTGAATTAGAATGCATTTTGTTATGAACTTAGCATGCCTGTGTTAGAGCCTTTACATGTCAACCTTGAGTTCTAGATTTGTCGTCTTTCTTGGTGCCCCGAGTTCTTTAATTTAACCATTTCCTTGTTGGATTCTCCATAGGGCATCTATGATTGCCTCCAGCACGTAAAAGGTTAAATTAGTGGAGCTGTAGTTCTGAGAACACCCGTATGAAACTGCGTAATGGCCCGTTTCAGACCCAATACTGTTACTTCAACGGTTCCCATGGTTTCGTCACAATGGATCGCTCCTTATTGTACCACATGAACTCTCCACACTGAAACCATGCGGGAAACCCTTCTGGGGTCCAGCAAAACAATGGAAAACCATGCGTTTAACCGTTGCGGCTAACACACTCACGGATTCTGAACGAGCCTTAACACTAAAGTAACCGTAACTCCAACCTTGGACATAGATGTACCGTCGCTAATTTAGAAGGTTGGAGATAGGGTTGACTTAGTGTTGCGCAGTTTCTACAGGCAGGTCCTGGAACCTTCTCTAATGCCAGAACAGTTGAGATTACCGTATATAGTTCCTTTTAGAACAAGTAAATAAAGTGGATTGTTGGATGTAACAGCCTTCTCTCCTTAATTTGACATGTTCACCTCATCCATGTAATAAAATACTCTTTCCTTCAATCATTACTTCCTTCTTTTTGTGTACGTATTTATTTTATTATTATTATTATTATTATTATTATTATTATTATTATTATTATTATTATGCATAATTTCCATACACAGTATAGAGCATTTGGAAAGCGTAATGGATGGTAAATTACAGGCTATATATATATTGCACATACAAGTAGATTTTCAAAAATTCACATGCATATAAATACATACATGTCTATCTGAATAAAAATTTAAAAGTTGGAAACACATGTATGAAGTTGGAAAATCTGTTTTAGTGAATACGAAACAATGTGTGTGTTCTTATGCTCATATTACAACTACTTTTTACACTGATCTCAAATATTCAAAGTTATTATCCAAGTTATTCTGAAAACTATGAAAATAATGACTACTATTTTTTTTTATGCAAAGGCAGAAGCTAGATCTACAATTTAATCAAATTAAAATTATAATGGACTATTATCTTTAATTACTTTTTTGGCATTATTTTAGTTCTATATTTTCTTTCAGTTGAAATACCTTGTTTTTAATTTTTAAAGTGAGCAAAATAAATTTACCAATTCATATACCGATTATGAAAAGAATGCTAAACAAAAAATTATAGTTCACTCGATGTAGTTAAGTTTTTGTAAGTATATATGTACATATGTTTAAAAAATGGTACATATTCTGTTGTTATTTATTTTCAACTATTTATGTGTAAGATATTATTACTTCATAACACATTTTTATTTTCAACTATTTATGTGTACGATGTCGCATCACAACAGCACATTCATATTTTATCTGAACTATTTATGTGCAAGATGCTACATCGTTAAGACGTTCATATTGGTGCTTGACCGGCACTGCAGTGTAAACTATCCCTGTTTACTTCTAAGAAAATGCCCTGTACATATGTAAAATAATCATTGTCCAACGTCTCGTCATTGCGTCTGTGGTAACGTACGTAGCTTCATTGTTTGTGTATTGTCATTCATGTATCTACCACAAATGTATATCTGGGTATCGATTCTCGAAGCTCTCATAACTACTATGAGACCATAATAGCGACTCTCGTAGCCATTGTCAATACATGGGGATTGTGCACTTATGAGATCGCTATGGTATTATAGTGGATATGAGAGCTTCGAGAAACGATACCCTGAATAATAAATTTGAAAATACATTCAGGCTATTGCACCTGGATCTGAGGCTGTACGCGATGACGGTAGAATTAATTATATTCAAATTTCTCATCGCGTATGGGCATAAGATTCCAACTGCGACGTATATAAAACAATAATTCACTTGTTCTTCATATTTTCAGCGGTAGTTAAAATTGTATTGTAATTTCAGAATACTGATAGGATTTTCATTAGTTCAGCCTAAAATTTTCAGTGTAGGGCAAGTTCGTTAATTATAATGCTCGATTTTTTTTTTTTTATGATATAAATTTGATTGAATTATCTCAATACAATGTGCCATTATGAATATATAATATCTGAGAACAGATTTTTACTAGAATGTATGGATTTATATGACAGTTAAATCTATACAGATTGTACTTAGAACAACAAAAATACATAATTTTACAATATTTGAAAGCTTGTATTTGCACTAAAAACAACTTTTGCATAATAGTTTTAGCACACAACTCACATAAAAAGTCACCAAGTAGTCTGCACATGCCTTCATTTCATTCACAGTTTACCATGTTGAAATTCTACCATGTTAAAATTCTGATAGGACAATTTTCAAAGTTAAATCTAAGAGTTAATATATTCTACCGGTAAATAAACAGCATTCAAACTTTACTACAAATTCCTTAATTCAATTTCACAGATATAATTTATCATTGTAAATTTTGAAAATATGAGTATTGTATTCACAATTTCACAAACGCACATTTTATTTCTATTCACCCAAATTCAAATTAATATTATTTTTTTGTTTCCTTCTGATCAATGTTAACGATTCAATCTATGCAAATTAGATTATTTACTATCACTCATATTATACTTATTACAAAGCACTAGTTCAGGATATCTTTCTGAAGCAATATACAGGCAGTGTTCCTTTAATTAACCTCTATGAGACCTGGTGTGGCAAGTATTTATCATGCTGTGTACAGTTGTCGTTGATCCAAATTAATATATTACCCGATTGTAGGTGTTAACCACTGTCTGGATGTCCTTTGACAGTTGGTACATCAGTAGTTTTGTTATGTGCTCCAGCCATAATACTATGGACATCTACCATATGTGATACATATACATGTATATACCGTATATCGTTCCGATATGGAACAACTTACTGTCTTGTTGGTTTACATTTGCTCTCTTCATGTGATTTGTATAAATAATTGTTAAATATACATGTGTATAGCTATTGATAATAATCGAGCACTTATTTAAATTCCTGGCACAAAACTACTTGTAAGATTTTAGATATGAATTATTACAGACATTTCAATTTTAACATACCAGTAGTGTCATTAGTATTCAGCCCTGTTTATTTTATTTTTTTCGGCATACTTTTACTGGATTTATTTCTGTTAGCATCCGTTGACTGGAAGGATAAAGGCACTGGTACAGGAATAGTGTAAAAACATGACGTATCAATACCATCAATTGTATCGTATTAGCATATTGTCCTTCAAACTGTTGGTGGCTATCACAGGAGCCTCGATATAGCAGCGGTTATCATTAAACCCATGACGAGATTACTTCATCTTCACTCACATAAACGGCATACATATTTCAAATTTTACTTTTTACGTAATTTACAATTTATCGCCAGAACGTATCATTACAAGCTTTAAATGCCATTAATTCATAGTACAGTATTTCAGTGAACGTAGTCAGTGAAGGTTTGAGCAGTGTTAGAAAGAAATTAGAATTGGAAATTTCAATGCAGATCCGGTCTAGAGTGGTTCTTCGTTGGTATAACAATGGCACAGTGGGCACAGCTCTCCTATAGTGCAAGAGAAAGGAGTCTGTGTTCGAATCTTTTTTTTTCCTCCTTACCTCACTGCAGTGGTGTATCCATCAACCTCCCATTCCAACAGTGTTTACCATGGGTAGGTATTGTGGTGTTTGGTTCTCCGAATTATTAACAAAGTCTGATATTGTTTTATTGTCTTTTGAATAAAGGGTTGAAAGCTTTGTTGGCTTTGGTCTTTTGTCAAAATGGAAGACAAATCACGAGTGTAACGTTTGCTTGAAGAAAATGATTAAAAAGTTCAAAGATTGATTGATTGATAAACATCACTACAGGAATCATTCACCGATATCTGACGGCGGAAAAAAACATGACAAAAAAACCCGGATAAAGAGCAGTTCAACGCCATCTGGCATTGATGGTAGGGGTCTATTCCAGGACCCCGACAAATTCCTGACAATCTGATTGTCTCACGTGGTTTGGGTGAGCTAGAGTTAGGAAACTATTTTTATTTATATTTTAGGTCACTTGAGCCAATCAGATTGCCAGGAATTGCGTCATGTGAATAGACCACAAGTCCAGGCCCCGAGATTATGAAACTTTTCTGAGTACAATTTCATACTCAACTCAGAATTTTGTTCATAAAACATCAGGTTTTTTAGCATACCGTAGTATGTGAGTTGAGCACAAAAACGTACTCAGAAAAGTTTCATAATGTCGGGGCCAGGTCCGGTTCATAAATCTCACCAGCATTCACACCTACAAATTACTGCCACAAATTATTGAAGGCAGTAACATAGAATAAGAGGAATCGAAAATACCTTATCTTGGGAAGCTTTGGAGCAAAGAAATGGATCCAGCATATTTCTGGCGTTTCGTCATATATTGAAGGTTTCGTCATACATTGAAGGTTTTCTCCCAACATCAAATGAGAAGCCACTATACGAAAGGAAAATCATCTTGGAAAGCTGCTCTATAAGACGTACAGTAGACCTCGCATATACTGGCCTCGGATAAACTGGACACTCGCTCGCCTATAACGGACTGAATCTGAAGTTACGACATCTGTGTATTAAAATACTTCACATATATAACTGACACAATAGCGAGTCCCAATGATAAACACACCAACAATAAAAATGGGTGACAAATGACAACTTTTCAACAATGATTAAACAATTAAATATTTTATTGGCATGATAAGTAATGATTATGAATTACATCATCAATATCCGACATATTTGAATACTTTGTGTAAATTGCTACACTCTTCCATTTCAAATAAACCGGTACTTTCAATTTTGACTCCCTGTCAAATTGTATTTCCCTTTCGTACCTGAAAACATGACTGATATTATGATTTTTAAAAACTGACCACGACAATGGTCAATTAAAAAAATGTAGATTTTTTTTATGATAACTTACTCCAAAAGATGCACACATCATACAAAGAAATTTAACAGTATTCTCTGTTATAAAGTGAACAGCTGATGTTGCAAGGGTTCGAATCGCACTTTGTCTGCAAGTATTTTCAGTTGTGTGTTTTGGTGGGTAATATGAAATTATATAATATAGAATTAATAAGCATTGCTGGTGCAATGGCAATGATATTGTGGTAAATGTAATGGTATATGATTGTGGTATCCACACTGAAGTTCTGGGTATCGTTTCTCAAAGCTCTCATGTCCACTACGAGACCATATATCTCATAAATGCACAGTCTCATGTATTAGAGATGGGACTAGCGGGCTAGTGTTAGTTTTAGCTGACCAGACTAAATTATTGTCGCGATAAACGAGTCATGCAATGTATTTACAATTTATTTACCCTAAAATTTGACTAGCAACCAACTGTTTTGAGAAACTGGGCCCTAATTATTACATGATGATAGACCATACATACACCATACATACAAAACAAATCATATGCAAAGACAAATATATCCAAATATACCACTCAAAATGTACCTGCGAGAAATATTTAAGGATATTTTTTGGTCAAATAGAATACCTATTTCTGCACTTTCAGGTCACAAACAATTTCACAAAAATGAGTAAAGATATGAATATATGATTATTCTCAGACTAATGTCATATTAATTAATTGCAGTTCTTAACCTTAAGAGAAACTCTCTGGCTAACCTTTGAACTTTTATTCATCCACACACGCACGACATGGCAGATGAAAGCAAAGTGATCCACATTGTATGGCTTCATGAAGCTTGTATCAACTACGAGACCATATATAATAGCGCTCTCGTTCTATCCATTCGGTGCACCACTATGAGAGCAATACGGTCTCCTAGTGGATATGAGAGCTTCCATGGGGCCCTGGGCTTTTAATGGGAAGTATACGATGGTCAATTGTTTCATCTAAGATGAACCCAGTGATGCTAGATTGAGCTGTAGAAGTGTGATCACACATCAGACAAGGGAGATAATTCATGAAAACACCAGATTGAGATTCACACCGGAATCACATATCAAAATACTTTGTTGCGTAACTTAAAGCTATTTGAAACGAATATTACAACACTAATTACAAGCATAATTATAGGAAATCACAAATATGCATCTATTATGACTATAGCTCTTTGAATTTTCCCAAATATCATAAACATTGATGTATTAAAACCAACCTTATGCTACTACTATGTAGTAAAGCCCTTCCAAACCCGATAAAAGCACCAAATAAACACCCAACATGAAATGAAAATAATCATAATTGTTGCATTTGAACAACAGCAGTCGGTATTTCGGGACAAACGTTATAAAAAGAGGATAAAGCATGACACAAATCACTGGTGGAAACGATGAACAAGATAACATTATTGGACCGTCAACAGGGACATCCGATTGGCGCAATGTTCCGCGACTGTCCGACCACTCAAAGAGGTCTTGCACGCACCACTATCTGGATCCCACTGCTTCTATGAATGTCGTCTCTCCCCGATATCTTCCCGATACCTCGCACAAACACAGGTCTCCGGGTCACTGGGATCATTTGCCCGCCTGTTTCCTGAGCATGTTGTAGATCTTCTCTTTGATCCAGTCCTTGTTGTGTGGGACATACGTACCGGTACTTTTCTGGAACCTGCCGACAAAATCATCACGTCATTAGGGAATACATGTACTAACACCACAGGGACATTTGATGCAACGAAAAATGTAACAACTGTTCATAAACATTCATAAAAACAATCTTGTTACATTTTTCGCAGTTGTTACATTTTACGTTGCATCAGTAAAGTGTTCAGAGTTTTTTCCTGACATGCTGTTTTGTCAAAGGAATGAAACCACGCACTGTCTGGAGCCTGCACGGTCTTCTCCGGCTAGTGAGGTGATGCACTCATTGTCCCCATCTTACAAATATGCATGTATTTTCTGAATAGATAGTGGTCTCTTTTGCCTAAATCGGCTTGGTTTGGCAATGGCATGCATCGTTTACCTACTTCCTGTGGCTAGACTGTTTTATTTGACAGCCAACTGGCAAATTTCTAGCCAACTTGCACCGGTCAGATACCGGCGCATTTCGCCTGAAGGGAAGTCAGCTGAGTTGTTTTATTTGCACTTTAGCCGTCATGTGACATACTCTCGAACCAGCAAAGACGGCGAGCCAATTTAGGCAAAAGCAACGCCACTGATATCATCCATGTTACACTTACAAGTACATTTCCTGTGCAAATATACGCATGTATTTTATACTTACACCAAGCAGCTGAGATCGGCGAGATCGTCCACAAAGTCGAACAGCTGACTGATGTCGTACGTGATCTGAGCGGACTGAGGGTTGCATCTCTTCAAGTGCTCCTCAAAAATCTTACAGATACCTGTGTCAAAGGAAAAAATATTTTCACTGTGACTTTTCAATCTAGGTAATTTATTATATAATCATTGATAAGAAGAAAGTACTCGTCCAGGTATAGAAATTAACACTAGTCCGCTAGCCCGCGCAACTTCGCCAAATGCTAAAGGTATCCAAAGGCAGTGTTCGAATTAATAGGTTGTCCAGGGGGTCATTTGAAAATCTGCAGTGTGTGACCTCCTGAAAATTACAGATTTTACCACCATTAACATTGGGCCCATGGAGAATAACCCGCTTATTATTTTCTTTATTACGAACACTGCACAGGGCTAGTAGAAATTCATAACATTTGTTATTTGTATCACTATTCGGGCTAGTAAGTTTTAAAGTTAGTTTGTATCGCTGCTCATCCTACTGCATAATAACCATCAATGTTGAACTGTGAAGCACAAGACGATAACGATAACGATTATACAATGTAACAATGTTGATTTGTGATGAACTCTGACCTTCTAGACATTCATTTAGGCTCTCATAGTCGGAGTAGGTTCGAGTCTCTGGTCGGTCAGTCGGTTGTACGAGGAGAATGGTGTGAGACTGAAACAGATAAGAGAAAATGTAATCACTGTTTATGCCACAATATCCACTTCCAGGGATTGAAATTAACACTAGCTCGCTAACCCAGACAATTTCTCCCAATCAGAGCGCGCTATACAAACCGCAAGCAGGTGCATTCTGGGATTGTAAATGGCGCACATTTCGATTTTCGGATTTACTATCGCCGGTTAACTGGCTCTGCTGTGGTGTACAAATAGGACTGGATATCGGATTGCA
>JAVCKZ010058787.1:0-15914 GCA_034780755.1 Lepetodrilus elevatus
AGATTCATAACGCATATATGTCTAAAATCGGGAGGGCGCATTAGATTAGTAACGCATTCGTTTCGTGATTTACAGTACTGTACCACCTTTTAACGTCTTTTGGTATGACCGGCGACCGAACCCGCGACCTTCCGCACTCTGGGCCGACGCTCTAACCATTATGCCACGAAGCCAGTCATAGCATACACTCAGTGGACGCTACTGTGATGAGTTTGCCACTTTCCAGGCCCAGATAAAATAGAATGCGACCCAACTATTCATAACAAAGTCACATTTACAAGTACATATTTATTTCAAGTCATGATTCATGAAATATGATGACGAAGTTGCCAAGTCAGTCTGTCGTTGTCTATCGAGTTCAGCCGTTCAGAATCGCCGA
The DNA here is from genome assembly GCA_034780755.1 of Lepetodrilus elevatus. Taxonomy (NCBI): domain Eukaryota; kingdom Metazoa; phylum Mollusca; class Gastropoda; order Lepetellida; family Lepetodrilidae; genus Lepetodrilus; species Lepetodrilus elevatus. The sequence continues at coordinate 380 of JAVCKZ010058787.1, forward strand.
AGGGGAGATTACTCTGATAGGCTTCATAGAGATAGAAACGAGAATCTGACTGACATGTCAACTTTTACACAAAAAACACAAGCAAGTTTGCTCAGACCTACTTGTATTCAGCATGCAATATGTAATGAATGTGAAATGAATGATATAAAACCTCTAGCTTCCGACACAGAATGCATGGCATGATGTAAAGTAATGAAATCAACATGAACACAAATGATAACAAAACAAGGTGTAAACATTTCTCTAGAAATGCCGATTCGTCAGCCGACATGATCCTTTGGTCTGACAATTTAAACACTGGAATGTGTTTATCCCGTTCGGTATTGTTCAAATATAACATCTTCTCGACAAGGCATGGACTACAAACTTGCATTCCAATTATCGTGATGAATTCAAGACTTTGGTGGTCTCCTCTAGCACTAAGCATTTACGAAACAGCGCTGGAACAATTTCTGTCCTTGGAATTCTTCTCTACCACAGCTCTCCGTCCTTGTCTTTGGCGGGGACCTCGATGACGCGAGGCTTGTCGATGATTCTGCCTGTCCGGTTGCCCTTCTCGACGATACCGATAATCCACGACTGGTATCCTTCCTGCTTCTCGATGTCCTTACAGAAGGCAGCGGCCTGCTCGCGGGGAAGTGCTATCAACAACCCTCCTGAAACGAGACAAATTTATTTGTTAGTATTACGAAGATTTTTGCAAAGATTTGTGATTTAACCCTCTCCGTGATGGAGGCAACTTGAGATGTCCTAAAGAGCAGCAGGGAGAGAGTTAAATATAGATCTGTTAACAAAGGCATTCATAATAAATTATTGAATGCTTGAAAATTGTTTTACCACAATTAATTCAAATAGAAGAGAAAACGCTAAACATATTTTGACAATTTTCCACAGTATTTCATCAATCTGTACAAGGCTGAATTTACTAACATTTAAAATTACAATTTGCATCGAGGAGGTAAATGTACCGTACACGAGATCTCACTCACCTGATGTCTCTGCAGAATGGCCCTGAAGTAAACCAAACATGTTTCCGCACGCTTTGCTTATGGCGGCCATCTTGGCTATGACTGGGAGATTATGGATGACGAAGCCGACCTCGTTCTTTTGAATCTTGGCGAGGTTATTGGCGTGACCTAGCAGACCGAACCCAGTGATGTCCGTAGCTCCGTGGGCGTTGTATTTGTGCATCAGTCTGGCCGCTGGAACAAACATAGGCATGAAAACATCGCTAATTACACTTTCCCCCTAAAAGGTACTAGTATATTTTACAAGCTAACAATAATAACAAAAATATCCATTCATAAAGTGCATCAGCACCATTAAATTCAAGTTTTCTTTGCACTATTGATATTTCATTGCATTGTTAAAGATGAAACTTCCAGAAGAGCAGTTTTGTTTTTAGATATAAAATTTAAAAAATAATAATTATAATTATTATTTTATTAATATTATTATTATCATTAGTATGATGTCAGCATCAGTACCTGTCCTGTTTAGTCGGGCCATGCTGAACATCCCCCGCTGGTACGCTTTCCGTACGTCGTCCTCAGAGACCACCAGTTTGATCCGGTTCCACCGCTCTGGCTGGTCCAACCACTGGTAGGCGTTGACCGCCACCTGGGTACCCAGCGGCTTGGTCAGCACTAGGACGTCTCCCACGACTGCGTTGTCCGGCCTGGGACGCGGAACAAGATGGCCGGTATTTAGATTATAATGTACTTTAGTTAGACGCGTGTTCACCTCAAGATGATTTATTATTAAAATTATTTTTTTTAAACTCCAACAAGGAATATTGGATGTCTAAAATTCATTTTGCACATTGATCCATTTGGTGGAGTAATAATGTAGTGCTATGACTCGTAGGAGCATGCTTCTGAGCGTGGATTTGGCACAACATAAATATTCACGTTACTATTACAATGTTCGAAATAAGAAAATAATAAGGGGGTCATTCTCCATAGGCCCAATGTTAAAATGGTAAAATCTGTAATTTTCAGAGGATCACACAGATACCTTAAACATTGCAGATTTTCAAATGACCCCTGGACCCGATATTACACTGCTATTATTATTATTGAGTTACAATATGATACAGTATGATTTAGCAATGTTAAACAGCTATTGGCTACCGGCCTCGGTGGATACTCACATGATGTACTCGTTCGCCTGACAAACAGTTGTGGCCACACCTCCGACAGTCATCCATGGATTGATGACAGTTTGACCCCCAGTCACCCCGGTGCCTGCCTCCTCTGCACAATCCTGACACAGACAAATACATTTAGTAGGAGACTCGGGAGTGCGAGTGAATATGGAGTTTAACGTTGCTGTGGGAATCTTTCACTCATTTGCGATGATAGGGAGACCAGAGTACACATACAACACTCTCAATCATGATGAAATGTAACTGAATTCTTTGAAAAAGTAATGTTCAGGTAAGATTCAAACTCGACACTTGGCTCCGAAATTCAAACATCTATGACAATGCTATGATCCACCCCGATATACCTTGAATTTGAAAGAACATTTAAATTTGCATTAAAAATAAAATAAAAATATCAGATGTAAGAGTGCCAGATACAATATTCAATGATGAATAGTTTATGACTGTATCTGTGTGGTCCTTATCCAACAGCATTATCTCCACTTTATCCTTATCCAACAGCATTATCTCCACTTTATCCTTCAGCATTATCTCCACTTTATCCTTATCCAACAGCATTATCTCCACTTTATCCTTATCCAACAGCATTATCTCCACTTTATCATTATCTCCACTTTATCCTTATCCAACAGCATTATCTCCACTGTAACCTTGAAGCCCCGCATGATCATGGGCACAATGACGTCCCTCTCCTTCTCCGACATCTTGTTGCTGATCCCCAGCAGCATCAGCATGTTGTCGCAGTCCATCACGCCCATAGCGTAGAGGTCGCTCAGCACATTGGCCGCCGTTATCTTGCCCTGCACAACACAACCTCATACTGAATACGAGTGAGTGAGTGAATATATGGAGTTTTAACGTCACTGCGGGAATCTTTCACCCATTTGCGACGATGATATGACATATATATGACACACACTTAAATTCAGGCCTCAAAGTTATAATTTTTGTCCAGGGAGCCATTTGATTCCTGCATAGCGATAAACAGTAAAAATAAGTGAAACATTGGTTGTCAAATGAAAAATTAGGTCGCCATGGCTCCTAAATTAGTTGCTAAATTGAGAATCTCTTAATCACTGACAACCACATACTGTATTTAAACAAGTACACTATTTTATCATTATCTTTACATATTGAACATGAAAACTTATAAGAATAACATTGATTTAATTGGTGATTTACATTGCAGCTGGAATATTTCACCCATATGTGAATAGAACACTTAAACAGTTACTAAGGACAGTATTATGGTAAATATGTTCAATGAATCTAATTATGACTATTTGTGTTCGTGTGATAGCCCCAAAAAGTAAAACATTTCCAGGGTTTCATTAACAAAATACAAAATAATTCCAATAAGCAAGATTGTTAGAAAATATAAAACTTATTTTCATTCTGAGACTATATATAATGGTACTATTCACTAGCCAACATATAACCTAAATGCAAATAGTACAAACCATCATATATGGGTCATCAACAAGAGGATAGAAGAAGTCTGTAGTCTGCACCAATGACAAGCCGCCGTGTCGAAGCGGTGTGACCGATGCATCCATACCAATGCCTGGCGAGAGAAGATAAATACATACATAATATCATACCAAATATAATTGTGTTGTGGTTATTAAAAAAATTAATATCTCATTGTGACGTCATGATGCAGACGTCATTATCATAGCAATTGTTGTAAGGAACAAATAACTAGCAACCACGCTATAATGTTTATGAATTATGGTCTATTTCTGTGGGTTACATTCACTGGTATATGTTTTTATCTATTATTTCATCGAAGCTGATATATAGCTCCATTTCCAAACCATATCGATTATCATTAATATAACTTTAATTTGCAATTATTTAATGATATATCTCTGAATTTGAGATTCATAAATTAAATTCGTAACCTCCAGCAGGGAATCTCAAATGTGACTTGCGCATACATCACTGTACATGTTATTGTTTGTTTCATGTGAGCGAGGTCTAATATTTGTTTTAAGTTGGCTTTCTTTCGCACGGATGGATACAAAAGTTATTTGCTAGTGTGCAGTTTGTGTTGATAAGAAAACAAATAACTTTCAGGTAAACCGTAAAGTTGGAAAAAAAGAATTAATGTGGTAACAATGTACTAATGTAAGGATAAGCTCATATGTCATAGTGGTTGAATGTGAGATATTTGCATATTTAAATTTCGCGCGCAAAAATCTCTTCCGGGTTAGGGATGACCACGTGGCCTATAAACGGGAACCGGTAACCGACGCCATCTTGGAAGTGAGGGGTCTGAACGGGGATGAGCCCCATTTAAATAGCATAAACAATGAATCTGTAATTTTTAACTAAAACTATGGAATAAAATGGACTTTACACGACTTATTCTTGTATAAACATACATCTTTGGGTGCAAATAACCGCATTTTGGCTTAAATATCGCTAATAATATATATCGGAGTTGAGGTTTGTCGGAGTTGGAACCCACTTTTATTTGTAACAAAATACTTGAATAAATACACATACCGATTCTTGCAACGGGCTGCATGTATTGAAACTGCGCGTCCGCATCCTGGGCATTGCTATCCTGTTGTAGTCCCTCAAGAAGTTTGAGCAAAGCTTCTTGGGGGACCTTACACCCTCATCCCTTTAGGTCAGCAAATTTGGTGAGTCGGAAATTAGGATCCAACTCATGTGCCACAGGATCAAACGGACGACGCAGAGCTCCTTCGGCCATACTGGTGCTTGTCAGGTGCAATAAAAACCTTAAATCGAAAGGAAAGTGTTAGAAATATGGTAATGCAGTGCAATTAATTTCATAAACGATCTAGAAACGGAAGGAAAGTAAACAAAATACAAGGCTTGACCGTCTCTCCACAAAGCAAAATATGGCGACCTCCCTGGCGGATTTTCAAAGCCCGGATGTAAACGGACACAAACGAAAGATATTGGCTGGTTCGTCACCGAGGGAGAAGTTATTTCTGTACAAATATAGCTTTGCATTTAGCAGATCACTGGACTGATGAAACACCTTTCATTTAATACGTAACAGCTATTTATTACTAAGCTATCAGGAGTTGTGATTAGTTCACGATGCTTAGAAAAAAGGTGACACCTTTTAGAAAATAAAACAAGGAAAAATAAATGTCACAGGAATTTATCATTGGGTTATGAAATTATTATTTTTTATATCTAATAAAACTATATTATCAGTTGATAATGTACATATGGCACTAAAAACTACTTTCATATAATAATAAATAAATATCCAGTGAATCTGGTCCATGTGACTCCAAAACATTGCGTTAATTTTTCGATAAACAACATTTTAGTAGTTGGCATTGTGCAAAATATCAATGCGCCACTTCTAAAATGTAGACTATAATCATTGATGCATTACGTCAAACTATTAAATTAAATAATTTCCACCCAATTTGTTGTTACTGTATTTATAATTTATTGAGGTAACTATTGGTCATTCTGGATGTGCACTATACCATGGATGTGCACTTTATATATACCATACTTTAAATACCGGTATATAATAATTAAAAATGATAGTACAACAGTCAAAATTATTTTATGAAGATACCATCTATACTTTCATGTATTAAAATACAATTCATTAATATTGTGTGCCAGTACAGCATTTATAACAATTATCTATCTAACCTGTATGTTTCTTAGTTTATTTGTATGCCTATTAAATTCTTTAAAACAAAATTAAATATAGATCTATATAATCATGGTTAGCATCTTCAATTTAATGTTTTCCTAAATTTTCTTTGGTTATTTTTTTTTACCTCATATTTTAAAGGCATACTATCACAGTTGATAGACCTATATAATGGACAAACAAATTTCGATCCGAGACTGATTACACTTGATTTATCCACCCAAAAATTGTTATTTACTTAGTCCCTAGTACTCGATAGTTATCAAAATATTAATATTTTATATGAAAAAAGGGAACGTTCCGCTATTTATCTTGTCTGATGCATCAACTGATCTATGAAAGAATCTGTGAGCAAACATTAGAGTTATGTCCCCCTTGCATGATATATAATGAAGCAAAGCCATACCACTGCATAAGGACCATATTCAGGTTGTCTATCGAGGGGTTGCAATGGAGATTCATCAACCACACAGCGGTGGAAAGCTTTTTGGAAGTACAAACATGACTTTATGTATGTCAAGTGAATGTACTTTGCATTAAAACAACCATAAACATCTGTGATATTATGCCTTTAATGTAATGCATTTTTATGGAACTTGTCACATTTAACCCTCTCCCTGCTGGATTAGGCACAGGTATAGCTCTTTAGGGTATCTCCGGTTGCCTCCAGCAGGGAGAGGGTTAAGATAGAAATACTAATCAGAATGCTTATGATTGCACCACTGTTGATATTTCCATTTATCATGCGAGGCAAAGTTCAGCACAATAATACCAAATGATATTGATTGTACTGGTATTTGAAAACAATATCCATTGGACGATGCAAACTGATATGAACATGAACCTGATACTAGTATTACCTTTGTGACATAATTTTAAAATAATTTTTATCGGCAATCTTGCCAACATTCTCAGTTATCCTTCAGCGAGCACTGTTGTAGATGGGCGTTCTCTTGGTATCCTACACCATAGCAGCAGTTGTGATCAAATTTAAAAGAAAATGGTTCAATAGAATCCTTTTGCTACATACATATTCATATTCTACACACTTCCAGCTTTCCAATGGTATACTACAGAATATGGGTCTGTCAACTAAAACTCAGGATCTGTTTTCTCACCTAGCTACTAGACTTGATCATGTGCCATCTCTGGACTTGAGCTAACATGAAAGATTGACATTGCACGGTAGAGAATATATGGGTTTACAGGGGCGGATCCAAGGGGAGGCTCACCCGGCTTGCGCCCCCCCTATAATTGGACAATTATGTTCAATAAACATATATTTTGTATTATGGCGAAATTATGAGCCCCCTCTAAAATACACTTTGAGCCCCCATTAACCTGAAAGTCTGGATCCGCCCCTGGGTTTAGATATCACCAATATCCTGCATATATACGATGATAGAGCACTACATTGTCATCAGTAAATACTCAAATAAGTTAACAATACTTTTTCCAAATGCAAGGTATTTATAATATCTAAAACTCACAATGGTAGTCTTATATGCTGTTCGGAATAATCATGCAACATTTTTATATACTAAACATGTTCTTGGTATAATGTACCGGTAGATACATACAGAATCATATTTAAATATATATATATTTTTTTATCACCCATGTTACTGTTATTCTGCAAATATCCAGTACGAAATGTTGGATAACCTCAATATCAACTGCTCAATGTATATTGCAAAAAGGGAGTCAGCACTATTAAGTTGACGTTTAAAAGGTATACATTTACTAGTAGCAACATACATTTTTACGTTTAGTGGCCCTTTTTTCCCAGGATGACTTTCAGAAATCTACAAACATGACCTTTAGAGCGTGTCTCATCCCTATGCTATGAAACCTTTTTGAGTATGATTTCTTACTCAGCTCAAAAGTTCTATTCATAATTCCTCCTACAAAATTTGAAACGAGCATGAAATTGTACTCAACAATGTTTTATAATCCCTGTACTGGAGCAAGTTTGTTATTACAAACCTTGTGAATGAAAAGACGGAACAAGTAGAACGTCTAACATTGTTTATTAACAATGCATTGAACATACATTGGAATATATATAGTATTGCAAATATAAACACTTTACATTTGTAAGGATAAATATACATTACAAAATTGGACACCTGGTATATACCTTTTACCAGAAACAGTCAATGTATTTGAGTATGTTCTCCTCTAACATGGCAACATTTATGAACACATGATTACAATTCGTTTCATTTGACAACATGGTTGCTGCGACGCCAATTATCCAACTGCAAGTCTGAATTAATATCAGTACAGGATAAAACCAGGGGCGAGTTCAAAGACGCAAGTGGCTTGCAAGCGGCTTACCAAACTAACCACCGTCTCGGGAGTCGCATGATGGAACCATTTACGCTAAGCAGCTTAACTCGGCCCTCGTCTTTGAACGCGCCCCAGGATTAATTCACCTGAAATCAATACTATTTGGCTACTACAGTAGACCTTGCATGTAACACTCATTGGGACCGGCTATTTCTGTCCGTTATATGCGAAGTCCGCGTTTAGCGTTAAGACAGGACTGGGACTTCAGATTCAGTCCGTTATATGCGAGTGTCCGGTTTATACGAGGTCTACTGTATTATGAATAATATCACAAGTAAGAGAGACAGTGTGAAACAACCCCACATGATAAATCACGTTTAAATACTGTCAACCAAACAAACATCAGTTTGGATAATGCTTGATCTGATTTTACAGATATGAGAATATTAGTTTGCAATTAAAATACAAAAGTCTTCTACAAGAGATTTCCTATTCACGAATATGACCTATTTTACATTATTTAACATTAGTTTTGAGAATGACTGGATTTTGACAAGAACTACGATAGTCATCACAGGAACAGTAAATGGGGTTATGTTCCAGCATTTGAAAATTCTGGCACTGCAATAACCTATATCGCCATATTAAGGTCAACACCTAAATTAGGTGAAAACATTGTTTTGTTTTTAATTAGGATTTATAGCCGTTTTCAAGATTCTTTCACTTATATCACAACTTGTCAGTTTAGGGCAGGAGGAAACCTGCAACATCCTTAGCGCCAACTGTTGCAGAAAACCTGTGAGCACCGGCTGGTACTGACAGACCAAGGATGATACCTGCATTGCCAGATAATGCATCCTATCAATATCATATCGGAAAGGTAACTTTCGCGAATATTGATGCCGGGCTCCCGGGGTCGGATTTGAACCTAGAACCTTTGGCTCCGAAGTCCAACATCCTACCATTGTGCTACCACCCGATCCAAGTGGAAACATGATGCATCTCTTACACATACAGTTTCAGAAACTTAACCACGAGTTTCAGTTACCCTTCATCTTCAATTAATACACATGATGAATATATTGACTCCCACAAAATTCAAACGAAATCTTCAAAAAATGGAGGTGGGGCTTGACGACTACCAAAATGCATCGGTGAGTGAGTGAATATGGAGTTTAACGTCGCTATGGGAATCTTTCACCCATTTGCGACGAAAAATGAACTGTCAATGGTAAACCCTGTATTTAATGAATATTAGTTTAGAAAACTAAATCATATCCATAATAAATTGCAATTCAATCCTTATTAATAATAATGTCATTGAAATAGTTTCTATAGCATCAAGAAAATACATTCTCTACCAACAGCTTGTAGAATTTCAGTACAGCACTTTCATTCGTGTACCGTAAATAACATGAGTGGATCAACCTGTGAGGCAGAGGGTTCAAGAAACAGCGATATCATTTTGTAAAGTATAGTGTAATATCATGGATTTGAATGTAGTCCAACCGCTATTTAACGAGTTGTTGGACAAACAATGACAGTTCAGTAGATCCTAGAACAAACAATGACATGCTCAGTATATCCTAGAACAAACAATGACGAGCTCAGTAATGTCCTAGAACAAACTATGACAAGCTCAGTATGTCCTAGAACAAACAATGACAAGCTCAGTATGTCCTAGAACAAACTATGACGAGCTCAGTAGGTCCTAGAACAAACAATGACAAGCTCAGTATGTCCTAGGCCAAACAATGAGCTCAATATGTCCTAGAACAACCAATGACTAGCTTGAAGTAGGTCCTAGAACAAACAATGACAAGCTTGAAGTAGGTCCTAGAACAAACAATGACAAGCTCAGTAGGTCCTAGAACAAACAATGAGCTCAGTAGGTCCTAGAACAAACAATGACAAGCTTGAAGTAGGTCTTAATACAAACAATGACAGTTCAGTAGGTCCTAGAACACTGAACTGAAAACATGTAATTTACAATCTGTTAAGAAGTCAATTGTACATTGGATTTGACTAGATCGAGTTACAAAAGGAGCGAGTGATAATGGAGTTTAACTTCCATGCGGGAATCTTTCACCCATTTACGACGTTAGTTACAAAAGGAGAAGTTATGTACAACAAGAACACAGTATGTATGTGTGTACTTGTAGGTACAAAATATTTGTATGATCTTGTAGCTTGGCTACTGTCCATTGGACAATTTTTGTTGCGATATCAAAATTATGTCATATTTTTTGTTTCTTTCATGTAAACAGTACCATGGTGTTGAGTAGGGTACATGTTCGATCCCAGTTGTCCGTTTCTTTGAACATCTGGAATCGGTGAGCGAGTGATTATGGGAATCTTCCACCCATTTGCGACGATACTGGAGTCGGTAATAAAGATAATCTTTCAGTCTATAACAGATCATGCTGAAATAAACCATAAAAACAGATTGCACAGAACAAATAGAATGTAATCGAGTATAACATGAGACATTAAACTAAAATTCTACTGAGATTACTACTGAAAAAATATTAATACACATTAGCTAGAAATACTCTTAAATCATTAGCCCTGAACATGGATCCTAATAACCATGATACGATGATGATCAACTGGTATACATTTTTTTAGCTGTGCGAATATGTAATCACAAAGCCTCTTGGTGGATACAGAACTTATCTTTCAACAAGAGATAAACACATACAATATATTCATGATACTGGCAGTGAATTCTTCTGTCCGCAAGGTGGCAAGAACATCATTACACAGAGGTCAAAGGTATCTCATCAGGTTATTGCAAATTCTGAATCAGGTTATTGCAAATTCTGATGCAACTATTTCAGATTTGTACTAATCTAGAAATATCTGTTTCCTAATTAATTACACCTATCCTATGTCATGATCAACACGCGTAATGGCGACATCTTGTTTCTATTGTAGAGATTCCCTAGCTGTACGTAGCCCGTAATTGTTTGAACGCATATTCATATTTTGTACATATCCCATACGCCGTATTTAGAACAGGACACTCTTGGGGATACTTTTTTTTCTCCACATTGGCGATACCATGAACGGTACCACATAATGTAATTTTTGTAGATTCCCCAAATAATGTTCTAATATTTCGTCAAGAGATGATCTTGCCACTCTAACGGAAAAACAATATACAAAGAATACAATAAACAAGATGAAATATATACCTAGATTCTGTAATATCATCATGAGTAGTCTATATACAATATTGCCAAATGCCTACTTCATAGTAATTTCTAAATAAACATAAAATGGTGGAAACACAATAGTATATTCTGAAAGTTACCTTTCAAATGTAAATCTACTTTTTATATGAAGATGTTTACGGACATGATCAAAAAAATAATATTAAATAATTCAAAACAACAATACTTTGGAATGGAAATAACATGAGTCAAAATGAGAAAATCCGGAAGTAAGCACTAATACATTTCATGGAACTAACAGCGTGCATGGCTCTTGAGGGTTCATAGTTTGATCACAAGTTCATTATTGCATAATACTTGAAAATACGGAAAGCATTGGATATATGTTAACATGCAGTATTTCCGTTAAATATACAATTAATGAAATTCATTGCTGTTAGGGAATATTTAGGCTGAAAATTTTGCCATAAAAATAAAATGAAAAAAAATAAAATCAATAATAAGCACTAACAACTAAAAGAGTGAAAAACATGAAATCAAATTAACGTACATGTATTTTCTTTAAGTAAACTAGACAATTGAATGCCCCAGATCCGAGTACAAATGACAAGTTGCTAAATAATAATGTAACAACGAGTTTCCAGAACCCCGAATAATGCCCTTGAGCCGAAGGTGAATGCGAGGCACAACACAACATATACAATACACAAAATAGAACACTACTCGTAATATTTACAAACACGAGACATTGTCGATACAAAACTGGCATTTCCCCAAGTTTTCATATATTTGCTGAAGCACCAACTCGACTGCTGCTCGTATCATAATCATTAACGTAAAATTCCATATTATTATTGCAAATTTCCTGTGCATGCATAAGTCATGATTTACTTGCTGTGTAAAATTTGCGAATACCATAATAATTGTATCACATTTGCATTTTACAGAATATTTTGAAAATGTTTGGCAGTTATTTTGAAAATCTGAAATATGACAATGAAGATTCAAAATCAACTGCAAAATGTTGTTTGATTCAATTTGTACCCTGTTGAGTGTATTATTTACAGATCTACCTGACTGAATGTGTTCAAAGTACCATGCTGAATTTGTTTACCTTGCTGAATGAGTCTTAAAGACACAGAAATGATTTCATTGCTTTTATACTTTCCAAGTGTAATTTGGTTCAATAGCATTCTTCTGTGTGGGTAGAATATATGTAGAATACAGATATACATTATTTATTTATTTTGTTTAAATTGGAGTTTAGAGTCTTTAGGGCAGGAGGAAACCTGCAACATCTGTATACGGTACTCATATACTCACATTCTATATTGTCCCAATTTGTTGTACAGATAAGGGGAAATAACTAACTTAAAATATGAATTATTGAACAAAGAAATCACAAACTGCATTTCATTAAACTAAATAGTTTGTCAAATATATTTGGTCCTGTCAAAGAATTCAATTAAATATTGAAATACTGGTGGGATGTGAGGAATAACAAGCTGATTGCATAAAGCACTTTGGTAGACAAAGCAATGTATAGTTTCAGGTAAAAGTTAATTTGACCATTATGTAGATTGTAGACCAACCAGTAGGATGATTCGGGTTTGAGATATGTTAGTTATTAAACTAATATCATCCACATTGGATGGAACAACAAATTATACAAATTACACTTTTACTCGGCAATGGAACCGCAATATTTGGATCAATGACAGTTTCATCGTTAAGGAATGGGCCCTGTGCACTTGTACAGTCATCAATGCAAATGTCTTCAAGTTTCTTGCAGTGCACTTCTTTGGCCTCTAAAGGTCACCATGGCAACATAACCAACGAGTTGATGAAGGCATCCGGTTTCAATACAGTCGTTTCTCGTAACTGGAATGAAAGTATCTTTGTGTTCAGTATTTGCATATTAAGTGTAGGAAACTAGGCAATGTTAATGTAAAAAAACAACCTGCTCCTTAATCGGTATGGCAACAGACAATTGTGATTCCAACAGGAAAACAAACCAGAGGCCTGGCCCCAAGATTACAAAACTTTCTGAGCACAAAAACGTACTCAGACTATGACATCACATGACGTTTTATGAACAAAATTCTGAGTTGAGTACGAAATCATATTCAGAAAAGTTTCGTAATCTCGGAGCCTGGACTTTATATGCTTCCCAAATATCCATACAATGCCCGGATGATGCACACTTGAATCATTATTGAAACTACTTTGTGACAGTTTCAAAGCACCAGGGCCTGTATCCTTATGGTCTCGTAGTAGATATGAGAGCTTTGAGAAATGATACCCTGGTCTGGTTTTGATTAACAAGTGTGTGGACGTGTTTGTGTTTCAGGGCCAGGATATGAACAACGGAGACAACCTTAACTCCAGACGGTCCTCTCCCCCACAGACAGATGCGTCGGAACCCAGAGAACAGCGACAACAAGTAAGTCACGAGCCGTGTCACTGTGTGCTTCCTGCATCCCCTGACGTGTGACAGTCATCCTCTGTGTGTCTAGTGACTGTCATCCCCAGAAATGTGTCTAGTGACTGTCATCCCCAGAAATGTGTCTAATGACTCATCCCCAGAAATGTGTCTAGTGACTGTCATCCCCAGAAATGTGTCTAGTGACTCATCCCCAGAAATGTGTCTAGTGACTCATCCCCAGAAATGTGTCTAGTGACTCATCTCTTGCAATATGTCTAGTGACTGTCATCCCCTGAAATGTGTCTAGTGACTGTCATCTCTTGCAATATGTTTATTGACTATCATCCCTTGAAATATGTGACTGTGATCCTATGAAAGCTGTATTAATAGGATCACACTTACTAGACATATTTCTCAGTTCCGAAGCGTCTGTCTATGGGGGAGAGGATACGGGCCCTGGTCCTTTGAAACTGTAGTAATGCCCATCCTCTCAATGGCTTCTAGTACATTGCATGGCATAGTTTGGTATCAAAAGATAACTAAATCTAAAAGTGCTTTTGAGTGTACAACAATGTTAAAGGTTTGTGTAGCAGGGCTATGAATCTGTTGCCCACCTTCTGCTAAGAATCTCCTTTCGAGAATAGACCCCCATATTTGTGTGGATACCACTTCCCCTTTAATTTTTCGATTCAGAATGAGAAAAAAAACGTTCATTACTTAAAATACAAATGTTCTGCTGTTGACATTTCAGGTGCGGAAACCCGAGCGGTCAACGAGTGCGACTGAGGTTAAACCCAAAAGTGCTAGCAAACCCGGCAACAGTCAGACAGTGTCTCCACAAGCCGTCAAACACGTCCGCGAACCAAAGAGAGTCGAACCGCCCAAGACCATCCCCACGGGCGATTCTTCACGCAATGCTAACGAGTCCAACAGTTCGCACAACAATGACAGCAGAACAGACAATGTTGGTTCAAGTCCCGAAATGAACTTAACGGACGTGAAAATGAAATTGGGCAAAAACGTGCTGCAGTTTGGCGATGTGGATGCGCTGAACAGGTTGAAGGAGGCGACGGAGAGCATGGTTGCCGAGATGACGGCCGACGTACACAACGTAGGTCTTCACAGCAGCCCCCTGAGTGCTTCTTGTAGATACCGCTAGTTTGTGATGGTGCCATCAAACGATGATGAATCCTGAAGAGATTTAAATTAGCCTTCTGTGATGTACATCCGAGCCCGAATTATTCCAGAGAAATTAATATGATTTTATATTTTTACATGTTCAGAAATAGATGTAGTCGGTTTGTGCAACATTTTGACTCGGGAGCCGTACGCCCCAGGCTTACCTAATGTCTCGGGATCGTTACAAATGGCTGAAAGATCCCTGCAGCGATGTTATACTCCATAATCACTCGCTCATCGTCCCGGGAGTGCAGCGTCAATGTTTGCGAGTTACATTGACTTGATATTGATAGGATGTGCTCAGTGAACCATGGCAATGCAGTTATCATCCTTGTGTTTCTGTCAGGTCAACGAGAAGAAGGCGGCCTCTGTACCGGTAGTTGACCTCCAGAGTCAGTCGTTACCCATGTCACATGAGGATTCGCTCAAGTGGTTGTACCGCGATCCACAGGGTGATGTGCAAGGTACAGTCTCATCAACTATTTAAAAAATATACCAAATTGAAGATTTGTTTTTTTCCATAAAGATTTCCATAAAGTCAGAGCTGCCAACTGCTAGGTTTTGAGCGTAATTTGCTCCGCTGGGTTGAGTTTTGCTACGCTGTTACGCTGATGTCAAAATTGCTACGCTGAGTA
>JAVCKZ010058798.1:0-15913 GCA_034780755.1 Lepetodrilus elevatus
TTCGAATAATTAGAAAATTACGATCTTTAAAAAATGGTAATTTTCGAAAATTTAGAATCGGAAAAAAATTATTTTCGTCAACTAATTTAGGTGTACGAACTATTAGAGCGTACGAATAATTAGAGTGATTACGGTATTTACTGTACTGAAAAAAAAAAATTCTCCAAAATATCAGTAGCGCGAACAATACACCGCGCGATCTAGTAATTTTTCCTGATTGCGCGAACATTGCACCGCGCGGAAATAGATGATACTACAGTATGCAAATCCTTTAATCCTTTCCCTACTGGATTAGGGACAGGTACGTCTGTACAGCTCATTAGGGCATCACTGGTTGCATGCAATAATAAGTTCATTTCCAAGTAGATGCAGTGTCTGGGAGAGATTTGTTGTTTTATGTCACTACAACATGGTGTATACATGCATTGACTAGTATTCAACACTGTCACCAGCTTACCAATGACGGAGATGACTCAAGGGTTCAACACTGTCACCAGCTTACCAATGACTGAGATGACTCGAGTGTTCAACACTGTCACCAGCTTACCAATGACGGAGATGACTCGAGTGTTCAACATCCTCACCAGCTTACCAATGACGGAGATGACTCGAGTGTTCAAAACTATCACCAGCTTACCAATGACGGAGATGACTCGAGTGTTCAACACTGTCACCAGCTTACCAATGACAGATGACTCGAGTGTTCAACACTTATCACCAGCTTACCAATGACAGAGATGTCCTTCCATGTGTCAGGTGTGGTGTCCAAGCAGCTGGAGTCCCCGTTCTCGACCTCATCGCCATCTCGGACTTGCTCCTGTGATTGGTCTTCTTCTCTGCCATCATTTCCAAATGTGACTGGAGAAAAAATGGTCATCAGTGCTGTTAGTCATATTACAATAAGCATATTACACGGCAAATTGCAGTAACTTTACCATATTTCCAAGACACTGACTGTAAGGAATTGTTGTTGGATATGGGTGAAAGATTCCAACTGCAACTCATCCAGCAGTAATGAATTGCTACATCGAGGACTTATGACAAGTTAAAAGTGGAACACTTGGGACTGTCTTCACATTTAATTGTCGATTGCTCTGAATTCTGATGAGTGCAGAAGGTATTAACTATGTGCAAGACAAAACTTGATAGATATCCCCATGACAAGTCCCAAGATTATGGTACCCTTTTGAGTACAAACTCGAGCTGAACTCATGGTTTTGTTCACAAATCCCTGCATACAATTTCGCCAAGAGCATGAAATCGTTCTAAAAAAAAGTATCGTAATCTCAGGGCCATACCTTGCAGTTCGTAGCTGGTCTGGTTGAGTTGTTCCAGGTTACACACAGCGGTCTGCGAGATGAGGGTGTTGTACAGGTTCTTCAACATGCAGGCAGCCTTCTCACCTCCCAGCTTCTGGCGGTGGGGATAGGCTGTCTCCTCCTGGTCACTGGGACACGAGTGGTAACCAGAAGCTGAAAATGGAACAGATAAAGCTGTCTTCCTTGTGTGTTCCTGGAAATCAACCATTGGTCAATGTTCCTGTTTACGGTTGCACGTATTACTTACTTATTTATTTTTAAATAGACCTCATTTTACAAAAAATAAAAAATGATAGGTTTAATTGGAGATGACAATATCTTGATAATGTTTTTCTTCCTTTTTCTTTTCTTTTAGACTGTTCTATTGACTATCAGACAATCGATTTTGGCCACATCCAACCAAAATAAAATGTTCGATAGTAAATGGAGGCCATTGCCACAACGTTTAGCTATTTAAACTATGGTAAAAGCAACCTACAACTGCTATTGATCTTTATATAATACTCACTAAATAAATTTCTGGGAATACCAGAAATTTAATATTTGAAAATATTCCCTAAATCAAAATCAGCGAGTACCATACCCTCAGGTCGCAAATTTTATCTGGAGCTCTGATAAAGAATACCTTCGGGAACATGGCCTCTGAAGAGTGAAGACCTCCTACCAGAGCTGTGAGAGATGTGCATCAGGAGCTTCTCCAGCTTGTTCTTCTCCCGTGTCATCTTGTTGGCCAGCTTCCGCCTGTTCCTCCTCCCGGTCTGCCACCCAGCCAGCCTCTGTTCCAGAACCTCCTCCACCTCCGCCAGACATTGCTGGTAGCGTTGTGTCCAGGCAGAGGCTCCGGTCACATCTCTGGGAGTCCCCACATCCTCAACGTCCGCCTCTGTACTTCCTGTCAAAGGTAAAATTAACTGGTCAGGGTATCGTTTCTCGAAGCTCTCATATCCACTATGAGACCATAGCACTCTCGCAATAAGTGTATGGTCTCCATGTATTAGAGATCACTACGAGTCTTTGCGGTCTTGTAGAAGATGTGAGGGCTTCAAGAAACGATACCCAGAAGTGTTTTAACAATTAGTAGCAAGTCAAGTCTTACGAATCTACTACAAGTGTAAGTTCACAGCATCAAACAAATTTATCACTATGACACTTGAGAATCTAGTTAGCGAAAATGATTGCAGTGATAAAAGTTCTTCCTGCAAACAGACTTAGATCTGTAGTGGGTACCTAAAATTTGACTTGTGACCACTTGTGGCTACACCTGTTCTGAACAATGGGGCCCAGGGTATAGTTTCTCGAAGCTCTTCTAGCCGCTAAGGGACCATAGCACTTTCTTAGTAATGTATTAGCTATCGGCAAAGAGAGCGCTATGGTCCCTTAGCAGCTAAGAGAGCTTTGAGAAACAATACCCAGGTCTTCTGCTATATGGAACCTTCTGTTTGTGCCAAAGTTATGTTTCTAATCATGTTGATGCAGATGTTATTTTTTTTAAGTTGTTGCAAAATGTGATTATACAAGACACTCATTTACAAGAACTGACAAAGACCTGTTATGTTCACTTCTAGTAGAAGTTCTACTCTGTGATTTTGTGAACTTACCAATAAATGTTTCACATGTATCCATTGGTGTACTGTCTATTGGTGTTTCTTGTACTGTCATCTAAAAATAGATAAAATCAGTATATTCCAACTCCAGTGTTCATCAGTACAGTGCAGAATGCATATACACCAAATGGAGGTACAATAGAGAGTATCCAAATCATATGTGCAGGCTTCAATTTTCAAGAGTCCCGGGGACGCATTTTGATATACTTATCAACAATTTTTATTAATAAAGTGAGTCAAAATTTGCAATCTTTGCGTATGGGACGCAGGATTGCACGTTTGGAGAAACCCTGTATATGAATAATTATTTTGGTTATATATTTAGTTGGCAAATTTCCAAGCTGCTTGATCATATTTTTTTGTTCTACTAAAAACACACATATTACAGAGTAGTAGAGTACGAGTGGCTTCAATACAAAACTGTGCATTAGTTAATTTGCTGCATATTTATGCAGGTGCATAATCACCTCCAACAAACGTTGCGTATGGGTGAAATATTCCTGCAGACATAAATAAATACAATCCAATAGATTACACCCATACTCACAGGGGAACCATAATCCATTTCTGATGCATGAGGAATCAAACTAATTTTCTTGGCTTTCTTCTTCTTCTGTTGAGATGATGATGTGCCTCTGTTGGTCTTCATTATGCTCCGGTCCCTCCGGTGATCATGGTCAGCAATCCGCACCTTCTTCATCAACAAGCTTCTCTCGGAATGATCCACACGTCTCACATCCTTCACATTTCCTTCTGACATCAACTTTAGTCCGAGTAACTTTGTCTGAGTCGCAGCGGCCGTCTGGGTGGCGGTGATGGTCTGGGTGTATTTCCGCTGGGTCAGGTAGCTCATGTCGTTCTGACTGCTGACCTTCTGACTTGTATCTTCTTCGCCACTCTTGGTCTTCTTATCAACCTCGGCTTCGTTATTGGATCCATCGTCCCCCTCCAGCCACAGCGTGCCAAGGTCATCGGAGTCCACTCTCTGACTGTCGTCGACAACCGCCGTCTGAATCAGCTGGTCAAGCTCGTCTGGGCTTCCACTGCCCTCAGGTTTAGCATTAGCAGCGATATCATCTAGTTTCCTTTGTTTCCTTCCAACGGGTGTCTTACATACGATTCTTTCAGTTTTGTCATTGCTTTCCGAATTGAAATCGTAGATGTGTTGTCGTGGGTCTTTGCATATGATAATTGTACGATGGGTTTCTGGTCGTGTCAAATGTTCTATTTGAGATGTTTCTGGACTAAATAACTGCCTTGACCTCTTGGTAGCATTTGCTTCTTTAGTTTCGGTTGGTGCTGAACGTTTCTTCCCCTATTGAAAAATAGTGCAATTGATATTTGTACACTAAAACATGATCCTATCGATGTTATTTATTATTTGTGAAAATTGCGTCACTCCTGAAGTAATGAATACATGATATTAGGTTGAGAAGCTCCGACTGTTGTACAATATGATGGTTAGTGCTTCTCAGCCTAATATGATAGGACCCAAACTATATTCATATTATTTCTTGATTATTTGCTTGTGTTCTCCAAGGCATATGTACATTCTAACCTTGCCAGCGATGGTCCTGACAGAAAGTTCAAAATCTTCCTCTTCACTTTGCTCGCTTAAACTGGAAAACAATATTGAGCATGTGTACACATTTTCAGACCTAGCTTGTATCACAAACATGGAAATTTGAAATAGAATTAAAATAATAATCAGATACATCGAATTTCAGAATTTGGAGAAGGCTTCTGAGAAAATAGAATTGAGTTACCTGGATGATTGGATAACTGTTTGAGGAGGAACAGAAGTGTCAAATATTTCTGTTGTATCGCCCGGGTCAGGATCAACCTGAAGATATTTGCAGCGATTGGCTTGTCCAGTTCCTTTTCTTTTCGTTGACTTGCTTACAAAAGGTAGTGCCACTTTAGTTGGAGTCTGAATGAAAACAACATACATAGGTGCATTATTGTCATAGCAAACTGCTTTTTTAGTTTTTATTAGTGGATGGGGTGGTAGAAGAACATGACTATTTTCACCCACATTTTATTAACATGAGATTCAATTAACAGAAGATTCAAGACCAGTACAGAGCTTTAAAAAAAACCACCATAACATTCTAATACAGTAACATCACTCTCTAAGGCAAGGTGCATCAAATTACCGGTAGTTGAACTCATTTACAATTCCTATATGGCTCTGTACTGGCCTTAAGTCAGTTTTTGATGATCAATATATAGTGTAAACTGACTTATTAAGACCTTTTATGAATACCGGCCCAGTCTCTGACTGATAAAATGAAACAATTACTATTTGAAAGACAGTATAGAAATGTTCTTACTGGGCCGAAATAGGATTCAGTAAATGAGACTAATATTGAAAAGGGGTGTATTGTTTAACCTGGATTTGGTGAAAGCAAGTGCTCATTAGCGCATCAACGGTTGCCTTCAGCAGGGAGAGGGTTAAATTAAAAGAAGTTACTAGTTAGCATTGCAGAGTAGCAGAAAAGAACAATAATTTAAAAAAAAAAAAGATTTATGACTGTAACTTGTAAGTATTAGGATGATCATTTGAAAATGTGGTCCTACACTGGCAGTACATATGTACCTGTGCTATTTTTGAAGTACATGTCTTCATCAGACACTTCTGTTTCCTCAGGCCTTTACCACCATAGCTCTTCTTATCCTGAAATTATAACTAGGATAGCACTGAAGGGGAAATAATTATTATTCAATATCTAAAAAATATGTGTGGTCTAAAAATACTTTTTCATACAGATTTTAAGTTGTCAACATAATATCTCAATGAATGTATTAGTTTCTTGTGGGTCTGCAGCATTATGTTACCAATCCAAGAACAGTCATTCAAAATGATTAATTCGAAGTTGGACACACATCCTAGTCTCAAACTATTATATGATTGAGTGCTCATTTGGTACAGATTTAACATACCAAGCACATGACACACTGTAGACAATCAACTGTCCTTTTGCAGTGGTCACACTTGCCACATGCTTGTTTCTTTGGACCCCTTTTAGGTGTTGTTTTCGTCAGACTTTTCTTCCTCGGTGTCACCGTTTTGGAGGTTGCTTTTGGAGTTGCTGTTTTGGAGGTTGCTTTTGGAGTTGCTGTTTTGGAGGTTGCTTTTGGAGTTGCCGTCTTTGAAGGTGTTTTTGGCAATGTACCATTTTTTGTGGGCTGCAAAATTAATAGTGTTAGTGACAATCTGGATCATGAATTAATCCAGTTATAATATTAGACATACTATGTAGTAATGTGCAGTAGTAACCCTCTCCATGCTGGATTGTCAATCAGTCAATCAAAATATACATTTTGCTACTGCTCAAAGGTGCTTGGAGCATTAGTTATTAGTATTAGTTAATATACACTCTACTGAACAGATGAGTTTTCAGGAGCGATTTAAATGCTCCGAGCTTCTGGATGGATTAGGCACAGGCACTGCTCTTTGGGGCATCTCCTATTGCCTCCAGCATAGAGAGTTAACCATGCATTTGTGCTGATTGCACTTCTCTCTCCTAATATACTTGCATTCCTCCATGGCAAGTCCTGAACACTGTAGTCAAATCGCAGCTCGTCCCCCCTCTTGATGTCACAGTTTGCAAACATGCACACGTGAGGTTTGTCTTCACACTGGATAATTTTGAGGACGCAGTTCTTGTCATCCCTCCAGCCGTCGTTAACGTAGCGCCCCATGCCAGTGGAGTTGGTGGCATCAACGCTGAAGTCGAGACAACTTTAGATGAGAGAAATATCAAATATAATTTATATACTACGGTACTTAAATTTTCAAAGGGATATCACTTGCAGATATTTGAATTTGAAGATTAGTATCCTAATATCTTCCAGCCATACACAATTAAATTTCAGATTGACAATAACATTTATAATTGTGATGAAAATGAAATATTAAATAGTGGATATTGTCAGATATTTAAATTTGGTTTTAAATTCTGCATATTGCATATCTTGCTAAATAGGAACCAATTAAGGCAAGTACCAGTAGTCCTTAATATTATAAGGCATACAGTATATTGATACCTAAAACTTAACTAAGAAAAATGTAGCTAGCAATGTTTGAATTAAAACAGGCACCTTTTCAGCAGGGTTGGATAATGAATTTACACATATTTATTCCTGTTAGCTGACAATTTAGCTTTCAGGACAGATTATGTTTCTAGCAAGTTTCAAACACATCGTTTTGGCTTGATGATAGCAAGTTGCTATCTATTCAACAAATACCACCATCTCTTGCCCTTTACATCCTTGAAGTAGATGATGAAAGAGCCAGCCTTGCATAGGTCATATTCCTTCTCTCTTGCCAAGCCCTGCTCGTAAGTGATGAGCTCTCCTTGGTATTCCAGCAGAAAGTCGCCTTTGTCGATGTTCTTTGTGGCAAACACTCCTTTGCCTGAAAATACAGAAGCAGAAAAGTTTAAGTCTAATTACTACGGTACATTTGTCAAAAGATGATAAAAAGAATGACGTTTTACAAGTAACAGCCTTGCTCACAATGATGGTACTACACTATTATGTTATCTTTGGCTACATAGCTGTGAATTTAACATTGTTCCTTGCTAGTTGGACGTGGATATGCCCTAGGTCTAATGGCCATAATATTAATTTAACCCTCTGGCAGCTGGATTATGAACAAGCACTGCTCTTTAGGGCATATATGGTTGCCTCCATCATGGAGAAAGTTAAAGGACCTGTAGAAAGTAAATTGGAAATTGAAAGTCAAATTCCCATGATGAGATGAAGGACATTGCTGGACGTTACAAACTGTTATAAATGGCAGGTGATAGATAAAATGAGCTATATCTTTCTGTATCCATGCGTGATAACATGCTCCTAGTGGTCTTGGCCAGGGGAGTTACCACCTTGGCTCTGTAGAGCA
The DNA here is from genome assembly GCA_034780755.1 of Lepetodrilus elevatus. NCBI lineage: Eukaryota > Metazoa > Mollusca > Gastropoda > Lepetellida > Lepetodrilidae > Lepetodrilus > Lepetodrilus elevatus. The sequence goes on from JAVCKZ010058798.1 coordinate 7,830, forward strand.
TTGGACTCACAATCCAGCATCTTGAGTTGGAATCCAAGGATCCTCGGTTACATTTCCAAATGGATCAATGAAATATCTTTGGACAATAGGGCATCTCCTGTTGCCTCCAACAAAAGGAATGTTAAAAGGGAGGACCACCATACTGACCTATGTAGTCATTGATGAACTTGACCTCAATAATGGGAGGATCTGTCCCTGACATGATGAAGGCCTTGGCCACACAGTCTGCATTCGCTAGCTGAAACAGTTTAGAATTATTCAATATCAGCAGCTGCATAAAAATGCTCATGGTCAGCAGTGAAGGTTAGAGGAATCTCGAGCTAGGCACCACGCTACTTGTGACCAAACAACACTATTGATTTGAAAGATAGGATTAACATTTATAAATAACAAAATAATACCTAGCAATATGATTGAAAAGATAAGATACATTAATTGGTAATATAGACAGATATGCCTATGGTTATAAATAACAGGAAACAACAATGTTCTTTAATTTAAATATATATGCAATTGGGTCAATAGTAGAAAACCTTTCTTTTGTTAAGTGCTCCTAAAGTTGCTTTTAAATATATATTAATTGGTAAAATAGGCATATATAGTTACAGGAAACAAATATGTATTAAGAAATAGACCTAGATATCTTTATGTCATTGGCTTGAATGCAGAGAACCTCACTTTTGTTATCTGCTCCTTTGCTTTCAGTTGTCTTTCTGTCATCTGTACCACCTAGAATGAATAAGCCATTTAGCAATGAGAAGTGGTTTGTATACATCAATCTAACTGTCAATGCAATGAAATGCAACATAATCAGTTGATAATGATACCATAACTAATGTATAGATGGAACACATCTTATTCTGGGTATCGTTTCTCGAAGCTCTCGTCTCGAAGAGACAATAACACTCTCTTAGCAATGTATTAGCTATCGGCAAAGAGAGTGCTATGGTCCCTTAGCAGCTTAAAGAGCTTCGAGAAACGATACCCTGATCTCAAACAAACGGCATTGAAATGACAAATTCCGTGCCAAAAGATCTACATACAGAGCTGCCTAAAGACTTGTCATCATTTGACTTTACGTGAATGAAGACTTCAAACATTCTTCTTAGTGCCTTCATTAACCATCTGTAGTCCATAATGGTAATCAATACTTCAAGTTTACTTTATTTAGTGAGTTCTTCAATGAAATGTTGGAAACCTGTTTTGAAATATTTTCATGTCTAGAAGTAGCAGACGGACCAGGTCACGTGTTGTCTGGCACGCCCAGAGTAGAAAACGACTGACGGACAACAAATGCAAAGTTCTTCCAAAATTACATTTGAAATCAATACAATTATTTACTGAACAACCGTTTATGCCATGGAATATATAATACCCAACATCTTCCATTACAAACATTGATTCCAAAGAAAAGTATCATTGAAAGACTCCGAAAGAAATAACCGCCGTTCATTGGATACTTTTCTTCCTTGAACATTGTTGCACAATGTATTTGTGTTTATCCAATCAATGGTGGCATATATTCAGGTAATAACTGCTACTAAACATCGGGTATGATGGTGAAATCATGGTTACGTTGTACCATAATATGTATACATGCAATGAGCACAGAAGAAAAGTACCGTTACTAACCTTGTTTGACAACATTCAAATACCCCTGCGCGCCTCATGCAAGAGCTTGGGTCATGTGACCATTTCATAACAATATTTTTGGCGGCACGCGCAATCGTGCATTTTGGTGCTGATATCAATGATCAACTTGTTCTTTCTACTCGACGGTACAAATTACTTCAGATTAATTTTCTCCATTTCATCTGTGCTATAACAATATTCTTGGTCAAATATAAATATATTTCAGTGGGTATTTGTAATACGTTACAATTAATTTATGTATTCAAATTATCGATAATCACGCGTCTTTAAAAGGTTCTTATCATTAGCTGTTGTTATTACGATACTTGGGGAAATAGAACATGAATAGTCGGCCTATTTGGAACATTTGATAGCTTTATTTACGTATTACTAGTATACTGTTATGGCCTAATTTTCAATTGCATGAATTGGGGATTAAATCGGATTAGAGCCGCTTTCAAGATTCTTTCATTTATTCACCTCTTGTCAGTTTAAGACTGGAGGAAAGTTCAGTAAACCTGCAAGATCCGTAGCACTATGAGAGAAAACATTTTAACATCATTTTATAAAATAGAATTTCGATGATTACGTTTGAAATCAGCCTCGCGTACAATGCTTAACGGTGCACATCACTTATTTAGGAATAGGTCCATAATCAGATAATATTCATTGCCACACATAATTTTGATTATAAGATCATGCAGGTTGCTATCACTGACGCTGATTATAAACTAGATAGGCTACATGCATGTCTACCTTGTATAGGATACAGTCTCATAATTATATAGAAGATATGACAAGGACATCGTCCATCTGTAATCAAGTAGAGATAACAGTTAAACAGAAAATAGCCTGGTATAACCATATGCATACATACTATCAGTACATTTCCGCTCTTATATACATGTAGTCGCTAATCCGTCTGTATGCAGAAATGACAGGTAGGCTATTATCGATGTTTTGTTTATACTATGAAGCACTATATGTACGATCTTCGAGTATGTTATATTCCAAGTCCATTTGATAAGCTTTAGAGTTCATAGAACTAATTAACTATACAGTAAATAATAATAACACTATAGGCCACTTATAATGCGCCAAATCCACCCCCTAAGGCATGCTCTAAGCACCAAATCCTCATGCTCTAAATCCTCATATGTCACTGTCATCCTCGAAACAAATGTCATTATATGTCCAGTTTGATGTGTGTTCACAGCGAACCACGCACTGGACATGATGCGGCCTCATATGCACACAGAGCACTAGCATTGTGAAAAAAATAATAATTATTATTATTATTATTATGACTACCTCAATTTGGCGGAGGTTTAGTATAGGCCAGTCATAATGGCCGTTGTTTCGAGGACGATGTCACTGTTTGCAGGCCTACTGAATGCATTGACATTTATTTCCAGGCTCGAACACGTACTTATCGGGTGGCGCTATTGCTGGCATATTGGTTGCGGCTGTCGCAGTGTTGTTGCTCGTGGCTGTGGCTTGTCTTCTCATCAAGACCAAAACCAACTTCCTTAATGGCATCATGGCGTCCTCCGACTCGGCACCTGAACCCTACTCTAAACAGATTGACGAAGTCTCCATGGAGGAGTCCGGAAAAGAAGCAAAATGACGATACACAGATAACACATTTCCCAATCGCTGTATTTCATGAGAAACTTGTGCATCAAATTCTGCCAGAAAGAACTGCAGGTTAATGTTTAGTACAGTAGTAGGGGCCTACACATTACCGGAAGTGAATATGCAAGCCTAGTGTGTCCGTTTGTTAAGTTGGATACGATAATATACACGATGGTCCTTCCTTTTAAGGTTGTTCTCGATGATACATGATTGTGACGAACTGATTGTGGTCAATGATGCATGATTGTGATGAACTGATTGTGGTCAATGATGCATGATTGTGATGAACTGATTGTGGTCAATGATGATTGTGTTGAACTGATTGTGGCCAATGATGCAGGAACAAAGCTGATCAATGAACTCATGACGAACACACGACCATGTTGATGTAATTGTCTATGTACACAATGACAATGGCAATGCATGGCATATTTGTACAAAGAAAATTATTTTTATTGTATGTTCATATGAATAAACCATCCCATGAATAACAAGTGTACTACTTGTAAATTAATAATATAAATAGTATAGTACCCTAAGTACGAACAAGGACTGGGCCTACATATGGTGCACATATTCATAATATGGTAGGCTACTCACTGCAATAATACATATATCATAATAATATATAATGTACGTATGCTATTCTGTCCCGCACGTGAATCGGACCATTATCCTCAAACTAATTTCCTAGAGAACAGTCACTATTTCATTACTCTATCGTCTCATGTGGGTGAACATGTCCCCCTACTCATTACAACCAATGGCACACTGGAACAGGTTATTCTGGCATGAATGATGGTAGATAGTCTACACATTTGGCATTTAGACCGGTTTCTATTGAGCAATTTCATAAAATTCATACCTCTTCATGAAATGTAAACTTATTATATTAAAAAATAACTTATTACAGTGTTTTTTCATAGACGTAAATTTGTTTTAATATAAAGTCTGGAAATTGTTAGGAAAAACAAAAGCAAGAAGCAGGGATAGAACCCCACGTTCTTATTAAACCGACATACAGTGCTAACAGCGATCGGTTGTTGAGTGATCTCCCTTAGCCGGTTTCAGGAAGTAAACAAAGTGCGTGACAACACGCGCTTGTCACAACATGTGCACTTGGGTTCTATGATTTAGGCTATCGCGTAGAAACATAACAAGCAGTTGCAGCAGCTCCAGTCGTGGTTAAGATGTTCACAGACGCACAATACGATGTCGCCTGCAAGGAACTGGTGGGGTCCGAGTCTCAGGAACATCGCCCAGTTGACGAGGGCTGGGAGTTTTTCGTCGAGTCTCATGATGTAACAATTTACAGGAAGTACACGGAGGTATTATGGCTTTTTTATGCTTCGTTTTGTTTATGTTTATCAGCTGTTTATTAGATAGGAACCATAAATCTCATCTATATATATGTTTGGTCAAAATATAGATATTATCATGATTAGTAAACGCAACAAAGTTTGCCAATTCTGCAAATTATCCGATAAAAATATTGATCATAATACATTGTAGCACACAAACATAGCTTGCAATTTTGTTCAACGTGTTTATAATGGATAACGAATAAAATAATAAATAACAAATAAATGCATCTTCATGTATTTACTTTTCTTATTGTTTTTATTTTGTAGGCGTCTGGACTATATGAATATAAAATTTATGGTTTCATGAGAGATGTTTCTCCCGACATTTGTGCCAAGGTTTATATGGACATAGAGTATAGGAAGAAGTGGGACACTTATGTTAAAGGTTTGTAAAAACAAACAATAATTCATATAAAGCAACTCATACACCAAAATCAAAGTTATAGAGCCTGTACCACCAAGTTGGGGTTTTAATCCATTCCAAATGACCTGCTATCGATAACTATGCTAAATTTTCGGGTATGTTTACATAACATTGACTGGTGAACCAATATTTATATGTGACTTCATCCATGTTGCTCCATGCGCGAGAACCCGTGCAATCCGTCCAGAAAAACCTGTGTTGAGAACGCCTCGCCAATTTCAAAACAAACGATTGTTTACATTCGCCAAGTACAACAGCATAATTTGATGTGTTTACGTGACATTTAATTCCTGAAAGTTTGTATTCTTGCTAATATTGCTCTATATATTATATATGACCAATAATAAAAATGGTGCATAGGTGAAATCTCCCATGTGTATGAGTCCTTTTAAGTTATGATAACATTATACGGGCCCAGTATATGTATGTCTCTGTTATCTTGATATTCCTCTAGCTGTACTACTGACCATAAGAGACTTTTTATATATGGTATGTAGACTGACAATACCATATGGTATATTAAAGGTCTCTTCAGCAGTCTGGCTAGAGGAATCTCGAGCTAATGTCACAACGCATGCGTCTCCATCATACACCTTTTGGTATTGTATCAGAATGACTATTTATGTGATCAAAATTATTATGATAAATACGGTTCCTATTAAAATCATTATGATTCTATAAACCACAAATGTCTACATAATCAATAATCATAATGGTCATTTCATTTTCCAGAGCTGACTGTCAAACAGATCGGTGAAAAAGAGGTCATCTACTGGAATATAAACTTTCCTTTCTTCATGTCCAACAGAGATGTATCCTTTCTATAGTCAGAATTTTATATATTTATTTTTTAAATTGGGGTTTACTAGGGTAGTCGTTCAAGATTATTTTACTTATTATATGACAGCTTGTTAGTTTAGAGCAGGAGGAAACCTATAACATGAATGATGCAGTAAACCTGTGAGCCCTGGCTGGTACTGACAGACCAAGGATGCTAACTGCATTGCCACGGTACAGACTGTAGTCGTTATACTCTTACCCGTGGCTTGAAATGTTAATCATTTTAATATTGATGCAGTTTTACCATCTCTTCATAAAGTTTACACTCTTAACAGAAAATTTGCTCGTCAACCAATGGTCCAAGATAAAATAATACATAAAAAGTCCTGAGCTTTCCTGTATAAAATGGCACAACTCTATGGGAAACTTAACTCCAACTATATCTATACTTCACCATGGTTAGGGTTGGAGTTCTAGTTACCTTGGTTACGCTGTTTTGTACAGGAGGGCACTGGTGCTTAAAATAAATTTAATATTTTTACATATTATATCATAATATATTATATCCATTATTCCATATACAGTATGACATTTTATGGCATGTTATCCATCCTTTAAATTGTGTCTTCCTTGACTTGTAAAGTATGTGTATTCTCGTGAGCTGCGTGAGATAGAGTACGAAGGGAGGACGATCTGGGTGGTTTTGGCAAACAGCGTGGCGGTGCCAGAGTTTCCGGAACAGTCTGGTGTTGTGCGAGTCTCCGACTACTTCCAGAGTGCTGCCCTCATGTCGGACGGCAAGGGTGGAACTCAAGGTGTGTGTGTATGTGTGTGTGTGTGTGTGTGTGTGCATGCGTGCGTGTGTGTGTATGTTATACTTGTGAACTTGTTTATAATCTGTCCACGTCAGTCATAAGAGATATGAGAACTCTGTTCCAAATCATTGGCCACTATAGTTTGCCATGAAATGCATTGACACCCCTATTTCGTAGATTATCTCTGTAAGTACTGCATGGAATGAAAAACAAAAAAAAAGTAATTTTCTTATTTCATTTGCCCTAATCAAAATTTAAAAATTAAAAATATTACACCAGTAATAAAAGATCTGTTTATATAACGATCACCAAATATTTTGAGTAAGTATTATTTTATGGAGTATTTATCGAGATAATCTACGAAAACTATAGTATACGGTAGTATATTTTTCAAAAGCTGTCGATCTCTAATTAAATATGTTTAGGTAGGATTATCTCTATCTGTACAATATCATATGCATGTTTAAGCTCTAATATATATGTACTCGATTATATATACTTTATCACACGTATACCCTATTATTTTGAATAATGTCTTTTCAATATTATGGATAACCAGAATAATTAGAATTATTCATCTCTTTCCTAGTTCCTAGTTTCTAAATATGTAGAGGATATTCAAGGTTTTTTCTCGAATACCATTTTTATTCCAATTTCTGATGTAAAGTATTTTGTTGTTGCAGCATTCATGCACTATTACGACAACCCTGGAGGCATGATTCCTACATTCTTGATCAACTGGGGTGCTAAGGTATGATGCAGTTTGTTGAAGGGCTTAGTACATTAGCCCATGTTCCAGTGTGTATGTAGTTACTCTGGTCAATGAACATACAAAAGGGGCATGCACAAAACTTAATGTCCAAAATTGATAGTGTGAGTGTATTCGACTCCATGTTCACCACTGTTCAGGAACAGGGGAAAGAGTTCCCGAGTCTCGAATAGTAAAGTAGGTAAAAGTACAGTTACCATGGATTCATTTCCGGCCAAAACAATCGGGGGATGCAAGTTTAATAATAAAATTGTTTAAAAATAGGATAGGTAAGTTTGCTCCCACATTATTCATTATCATTTGGAAATCTCAGAGAAACTACACTTACAAGGGAGACAAAATGTTCTTTTCACTGGCCGCCATGTTTGTTCCCGATTCTATCTCGCCATACCACACCAGCAACCGAGGTGGTGTGAGATTTGGGAGCAAGAACAGCACCAGAACACTCTGTGTGTGCATGTGTGTGTGTGTTGTGTGCGTGCATGTTTGTTGTGTGTGTGTGTGTGTGCGTGTGTGTGTGTGTGTTTACATATTTTTTGATCATATAAATACATTGTGTGGATATATTCGAATAACCTATGTAACATTTAGCTTATATTGGACGTATGTTTTCAGACGGGTGTCCCACAGTTTCTAACTATCATGCAGCAGGCATGTCTCGGCTA
>JAVCKZ010058809.1:0-15911 GCA_034780755.1 Lepetodrilus elevatus
GTGTGTGTGTGTGTGTGTGTGTGTGTGTGTGTGTGTGTGTGTGTGTGTGTGTGTGTGTGTGTGTGTGTGTATGTTTAGATTCTGTATTTATCTACTATACTTTTCCATGTGTATTGTGGTGTATATTCTCTGTAAAATCATTTTACATGTACTTTTGACTCGCTATCACATCCCTCTTGTTGACCACTATGATTATTTACACTATAAATTATTGATTGTTTTTCTCATGTACCGCCATTTGGTGCTTTTCGAGAATAAATTTAATTGAATTGGAATTGCTCAAATACAAAGGTCTACAGAGGATCTAATAAATTGGGATAACTTGTAATGTTTTCTTCAGTTCTACTATTATGCATAGAAGACTAGCTAACACCATTGCTTTCGCGAGAGAACGAGCATATGTAATCACTCGTAATTCTTGGGTTAGTGTTCCTGACTTCCGCATCGTGGGTAACAAACTAGGAGATTCGCTTCCAGCTTTGAGATTAGACCACTGTGGCGAACTAGTGTAACTGCGCATTAACTTTATTAAGCGCTTTTTGTTTACTTTTTGATGACTACAAGAATGCTATTAAATTACAATTAGAATATCCACCTAGTGTCTTTTGATGCAATGTTTTTATCGATATGAATTTCATGCCAAGGATTGGGTTACCTTTACCAATGAGTAAGATAACATTTATATATATAATAAGAAGAAGAAGAATAAATAGTAAAAATAATGTGAACATTTTACACATTTTAATTTATGTATATTGCACGAAATCCACTTTCGAAAGTATGCTCATAGCGCTACAATATATATATATATACACACACAGTGTAAGACATTAACAAGAGAGGTATCAAAGACATCAGGGCCAATTAAATATGACTTAGCAAAGCCCGGACCATGCAATCGCGGAAAGTAGCTGCAAATTTAGATATAGAATTATTACTTTTACTTAGACAATCGGTCTTTGCCAAAGTGCATTAGCTTAGACCCAGTGAATTTAGCTAAGACATTGGCCATCGGGCCACTGCTAATGTTGCACACTGTTTCAATGTTGTTCATAGCTTGCCATTATCTTACAAATTATCACAATTATGTGGTTACCAAGTATCTTTGGGAGTTTCTACAATGCTAGTGGTAATTATTTTGCTTGGGCTTGACATCATTCTCAGTTAGTGATGGTATGCGATGTCCCAATAGTACACCAGAGCAGACAGGGTTATGTTTTTACTGACCTATGTGGTCTCCAACCCTCTAACATGTCTGTGAATAGTGTTTAAGTTCTTCACTGGTTCACCCATTTTTCCTAAACTTCCATCAATCACTGTGGTGTAGTGGTTAGAGCGTCAGTTCAGAGAGCAGTAGGTCAGTGGTTCGATCCCTAACCATGCGAAAATGTTTAACCCTCTCCATGCTGGAGGCAACCGGAGATTGCCCATATGGCAGTGTGTACATAATTCAGCAGAGATAGGGTTAAAAGATGATACTTGTTGTTCCCCTGCTTGAGAGCTCAGCATTAAAGGGGTAAAGCAAGGACGGACCGGTTCAGTGTTGGTGTAGAATGAGTCTGAGTGGGGTATCCATGGTCTAAGTGTTAGCACTATTAAACCTTTGGAAATGCTGTCTAGTACAAGCAAGGCATACACACTTAAAACATGTGGGCCATGATACGAGTGAAATCATCTTGAAATCGGCTATAAAACCTCAATTCAACCAGTCAACCAGTCAACCAGTCAACCAACCAGACTTCCATGCAATCCAGTGTCTGCCACATTTAATTTAATCAATATAAATTATTTGATCTTTTATGCACATTTATAAGGGCGTAACACTTTTGATGTTAGATCCCAATGAAAGCCACTCGCCTGTCTTCAATACATGGTAGCTTAGCTAACCGCTCATTGATCTCTCCGTTCCTTAATTACCTATAGGCTGTTAGTGCCATTAGCTAAGTAGATCCACACCACTAATTGATAAATCCCAGGGTCACGTGCTACTGATGTCAGTATCAGCGGTGGTGGCATTGATTAATCCGTACCCTTAACATGATTAGACCCTGATTAGACCCCGACTGGTTTAATCCAGGAAGGATTAGTAATGCGAGACCAATTAAGTAATGGATTGAAACTGCTTGTTTTTTTGTCCTCTATCTCCTTGTAGGGATTTGGTCCAGTGATTTATTTATCCACTTGCTTTGTATTGAATTCTTTTATAGTTTGAGAATAACATCAATGCAAACAGATAATAATATGCAAGTGCAGTCCTTGATTTGTCAAGTAGACTTGACGCGATAACAGGAAAATTCATTATAAATAATGTTTTAGTAAATATATTGTCATTTAGTAACTTGAATGAGTTTAGTACAATTATTAGGTTAGTGTGTATCATTTAGTAACTTTAGTGAGATTAGTACATTGAATCATTGCAGGGCTCTAGACTAACATTTTGAGTTACATGCCCACAGAGCAAGTCAGGGCAAGTAACAAAGGCACCAAAGTTGCAAAATGTTAAAATGTAGGTTACCCGCAGTGCAATTTAACTTGCCCCTGTACGTCGGGCATATGTTAGTCCAGAGCCCTGCATTGTATATTTGAGCAAGTCAATGTTTATATCTTGGAGAAATAGAAATGTCAATATCAAGTCTTGTTGTTTTAATATAATAATTAGTATTATTAATTTGGCTCAAAGGTTTTACCAAGGCATGTTTTCATCCTGCTTTATTTGGTAGTGATGGGAACTGTCAGTTATCAATGGTCTATGCGCTATATGAAAACAACTGAAAATCTCTTATCATTAAAGGTCTATTATCATTACATTGGCATTCTATCTGTTGGCAATATTGAATCTTATTGGTCTATGGTATGTACAAAAACAATGGTAGATTTCTATATGGAAACAATTATAGTGGCTTGATGCATAGTAAACAGTACATGGATACACATTCTTGACGAAACAGTCCGCTAATCCTGCCGACATGAATAACTCATTTCCTACTTGCTGTTCATAATTACTTTTGACACATACCTCCACTTTTTGCTGTAATAGAATTCACGCTTCTTTCCAGGAAAGCAATTATAGTTCAATTTGAAGCGAATCTGCGTCATCAGTGGAAATAATGCCCAGAAACAGTTGTGTGGAAAGTAGTATTTCTCTAGAGGATTCTCCAGGAAGCATCCCTGTCAGAAACAATTTTGATTGCAATTTATATACAAAGTAGTGGCAGTACTTGTATCCAAGACTAATATAATGCTTGAATTAATTCATCTTAAATTGATTATTTATTAGGTACTGGAGATGCTCAAATACAATCATAATGCGATAATAATAGTGTACTTATATCCCACCCAATATCCATTCGGAGGTGCTCAGAGTTGCATGTACTGAATTTCTCATAAATATTAAAGAATTAAAATATATGCAAATGCAATTAAGGGGAATAATTGGATTTAAGATACACAATTTTCTAGTAATATGGATATTTTATTGATCGAGGAGTTCTCCAATCAAGTTGAGTTTTCTGTGCGTGTAAGGCTGGGTATCAAATAAGCAGCTACTTCAGCGTCCCTAGGAGAGTATACCGTTCCTCACTCGGTCAATATTGTCAAGATAAGATGGCAAGAGTTTCCTCCCTTATGGAAGTTCTAAGATTGGAGATTCAATAACGTCCATAACCCCTAAGACACCCAATTTTCAAATATTGACCCAAGTTGTATGAAATAATTCGCCCATGATTTGAAGTCATTTAAAAGTTTTTGCAATACTTGGCATTTATTTCCATGACTCGTATCTTCATCAAAATGAAGTTTAAGTCGTCAATTTTGTGTGATCGCTTTGTTTTATTGAATGGTCATGTGTTGTAGTTGATACAAATGTTTAATTATATAGCTAATGATGAAACTTAGTCAGGTTATTCAATATGCACAGTCAAGATGTACACATTCATACGTGACACGAGGCTGTTGAAGCATGCTAGAGGGTTATATTCCAACACTTGTTAATCCTTTCTTGCAACCAGATCAGAATCAATGTCTAATACAAGGGAGACTACTGGTATCTACCTGTGCAGCCGTCTGCTTGCAGGCAAATTAACCGCATAGACGCTGCTGGTGATCATGATTGAGTTCTTGGTACATCCAAATATCAAAAATATTTTACACAAATTTTAAATAAATCCTGCATAGCATTAATTTAATTGAATTTGAAAATATGATGAAAAGATGTGTCACCATACACAAAATATTGACATTATCAAAGGAAAGTCTACAGATTCCTGTCTAATCAGACTAAGTCCAAGTATAGTGGTTATGTATCATTATTATTGCAGCAAAGGATTGAAGTAAATGATGTCTTCGATGATTTTGGAATTCTCTTAACTAAATGGATTTCCCTTACGGTAACTACAATGGGCAAAGCCAATTGCTTCCACTAGTTAATTATGAGAGCTGCTGCCATAAAATCACCGTAACAATCCTAACTTCAAATTGCTAAACTCGCAACATACGTGATCAATATAATTATTTTACATTCAGATTAATATATTATATTTTACTGATTTTACATAGATCTACTGGATCAATATAAAATAATTCACTGAATGAATCATATATAATACTTTACATTCTGGATCAATATAGAAGATTTTGCATTCGGCGCAAATGCGTGAAAGATTCCCGCAGCGACGTTAAACTCCATATATTCAGTCATTCACATTCTGGATCGATGTATAATATTTTACATAATGTATATTTACTGAAGGAGCCCACTTTGCAGTTTTCACCCTCGAAGGTCAACCCTACAGCTTACCCTCTTGCTAATATAGAAGCGTTAAGTGCATCCCTTTAACCTCCTTACTGCTGATGCATCTGGAGAAAGCACTATAAGCCAGTGATGGCGATATAATCCAACAGGGAACAGGTTAACCCTTGCTGCAGGGAGCCGACCTATAGAGCAGTGGCTGGCATTAAGACAGCAGAGAGAGGGTTGAGATCTGGACACCAAGTTGTCCAGACCGTCGCTGTCCAAACCGTCGCTGTCCACACCGTATCATAAGACTCTTCTATTGACTCTCACCACTCTCCCAGAAACTCGATTACTTTATTTCTCTAGATCGAGTTCATTAATACTACATGAAGTGATATGATAGCATTGTCTGCGAGTGCCGGAGATGCCAGCCTTATTAATGTAGGTAGGAGGGAAAGTGGAAGATGCGTCTGATGGCGTCTCCATATTGATTTACATTAATCTCATAACTGGTGGAAAATGTTTTGATTGAGTAACCTCCCCTCTCTCTGTCTAGTGTGAGGCTAGATATATTGAACTCTGAAGAGAGATCTTATGGCGGGCGATGCCTTAACTAGTGGAAGAGGATCACAGGACTATTGTCCATAGGTGCTTGTAATTTAACGTATCTGAAAAAAATTAAAAGAAAAGAAAACCCTAATAAGATTTGAGCTTTGAAAATATTTCAATTTGATGATGCATGGACATATAGTAATACAAAAGTTCCTGTTTTTGTGTCACAGTCTTGACGTCTTTTAATTTGTTGCATTTGTTTTAGGTCTTTATTTCATGACAAGTCCTTCGATCACTTGTGACAATGATCAATTTAAATATATCGTAGGTGGTTTCATTGTTTTTATTACTGAACAATAGTGGGGTTTTTTAAAGAATAGATACAACACAATATAACAAACTGCAAATTATTCATGATCATCTTTTAACAAAATTATTATTCAGTAACGAAAACAAAAAGAAACCACCAACAATACATTGACATTTTTTTTAAATATTATTTTTTTGCCAGTTTACGTATCTTTGGTAGACTTCTGTTTGTTGTCAAGGTTAATTAACGTTGATAAAGCTACAAAAGTGGCAGTGAGTTCGGTGAGTTCGGGTAAAAGGCTGTGATTTATTACTATCATGGAGACACCTACTTTTTCCAGAAAGTCAATCTCAGCCTTGGTTTTTTAAATTGAAGCTATTGCATGGATTCTGTTTTAAACACAAAGGTGTGTTGTAATGGAATTCCTTGCTTGAAGAAACACATTCTTTGCCTTGGTAATATTTCCCCATTGCCATAATTGGATCCTTACCTGTAATTACCTGCCTGAGTAGGTCTAACGAGGAGGTCTATTTGATAGATTTCAGCTCGCCTGGTACGAAGGCACATAAAGCTGCCTCAAGACTTGACGCCAACCTTCAGTATCGGTTATGTTGACTTTTTGAGTGAACATTTTAAAATGTATTTAATCCATGTATTTGTTCCATGTTTTCCTTTAAAAGTATTTTCCAATTCTATTAATGAATACTTCATTTGGTTATGCATTGTTCCATATTTTCTGTTATAGTATTTTCCAATTCTATTAAGGAATACTTTGTTATTTTTTTATGGATTAATTATAGACTTCTTCTTGTATCTTTTATGGCCTAAATAAAATTGTTATATAGATTTGTAATGCACAATTATTCAGCTCAGTGATGCTGAATTAAATATGTAATAAGAGTCTATGGTTTTCTTTGGATTAAGCATGTTCACGGATATTTTGTCATCATTACAATAATAATAATAGGCCACTTATAATGCGCCAAATCCACCCCCTAAGGCATGCTCTAAGCGCCACATTATGACAATACTTCTAATAAATATTGGATCTTTTCCATTTTCATGTGAAACTTTCCAGTTGATATACCACATGGCGTTGTTAATTGCTGCATCTCATGATATCTAATGACATTATCAATTAATATATCACATGATATTAGTGAATTTGTCACGTTAAATTGTAAGCTGATATTAAATTACAATTTTAATCAATATTTGTCACATTACATATTGTTAGTTTGAAATATATTCCTTTGCACCAGCCCTCCCCTGCAGTGTAGGCGTTCACTCTTTGATACACCCTCTATTGCTGGGGCCATCATTTTGAAGAGCATCATAAGAGCATGCTCTTGGAATAGAGTCGGGATGAAGTGTTACGTCCCCGGCAACTCAATTATGAACATGATGTATGCTTCTTATCTGTGGAGAAAGCACTTGCGGTTCGTGTACAAGACATCTTGGCATCATGGCTTCAGTTAATGAACCTGGATGCTTGTCACATTGCCAAGTCTTGAAACTGTTCCCCTCGTCTCCGACAGCTTTCTATAGTAGAAGAGAGCACAGCACATTAGTAGATTTACTTTTGACACTAACGTCATAGCCACCAACTCAATATTATATTTGCTATTATATTTTATTTTCCTTTTGTTTAGTTTTAACATATTTTATCGTCAATAGAAAAGGATTGGGTACAAGTTATGCCAACTTAGGAAAATGTAATTTTGATTATGCAAATGGAATAAAATCTGGATGATATCGTTCTATTTAACCCTCTCCCTGCTGGAATAGGCAAAAGCACTGCTCATTAGGCAGGGGCGGATACACTTTCAGGTTGGGGGGGGGGGGGGCTCAATATGTATTTTAGAGGGGGCTCATAATTTCACCATAATACATAATATATGTTTATTGAACAATATTTTCCAATTCTAGGGGGGGGCGCAAGCCGGTTGAGCCCCCCTTGAATCCGGCCCTGCATTAGGGCATTAACGGTTGCCTTCAGCAGGGAGAGGGTTAATCCATTATTTAGGTACATTGACCCCCAAAAAAGAAAGATTTCATGAACATTTTAACCCAGAATGATTGGCTTGAAGTTCAATATTTTGCATTCTTATCTGACTCATCTTATCCACTTTGTATTCTTGATCAGAATTTATTTAATTTCTGATCAGACAATTTCGTAGGATGATGAACCTGGTGGAAGTAAAGTGTTGGCAACATTTCTCAACGCATGCTGGTGTTGTATACACATGACAGAGCTTGACAAATGCTCTGATAACTGGCTTATTACTGGGGAAGGACTGGTGGAATGCTTTGAAGAGTGTATGCTAAAACATGATGTAATTTGGTTATCCTGACTGGTTTATGTTCTGACATAATGAGCATAATGTCCTCATTTCCATCACGGTGCTGCAATCTTCATGCTTTCTCCCTTATTAAAGTCTGCAGTGTGAGGCTGCATAATAAGCCTGGAAATGGTCTAGCCAGAAGAAGGAAAGGCGTTTGTTGTTGAATAAACAGAAATCAATCTGATTATGACATTCCAGGCCAGCGACTGCTGATGTTATGCGATATTTATCACGGAACCGAGTGTGACGAGCAACAGTGGCCGCTGTGGTGTTCTACAGTCCCATATCCAGCCAATTGTGCTTTAACTTTGTGAAGGGACTGCAGTTTTCATCGCTATTGATTTCTCTCTGGTTTGCCATTCGGTGGGGTCAGCGCATTGTCCTGACACAAGACTCATAAAATTGTCATATCCTACGTAATTAGTCAAATTTGGTGCGAGATTACTGTGTCTAGTTCAATTTAGAGAGCCTAGAAACCTACATTGTCGGTCAATAGCACGAGAGAACAGGGAGATTTGATGACCTGTCTTGCCTGTCCAACCTGGACAAGCCCTAAGCTTGTAACCAGACGTACCAATTGATAGCAGGACAAGCGAGGTATCCCAGAAGGCCGTCTTGATGTGATCTTCCATGTTTACTTCCCGCGGTAGATGTGGATGCACAAGGTTGCGCTGCCAACAGTTTGCTGAAAAGTGTCTCAGTTTTGAAAAAACCCACCTGCACACCCTGCCAGTGGAAAGGATTTATGGGTCTGGCTATTACGACTTTTCTACCACGATTGCTGTAATAGCCTGTATTAGTGTGGCCGTGCTGTGAGCTCCCGAGCCAGGGCCCGAGATTCTTTTTTTAATCTCGAGAACTTGCACATCAATTTTATGAAAATCCCAACAGAGGAGCTCATAATCACGACAAATGTCACCATCGCCAGCCAAAGATCAATTCAGGTATCGATCTTCCGGGCCATTGATCGGAACTCATCGTTTTGGGACAATGTCGAGTATATCGGAGGCTGGGTTTCGTCCAAGACCTTTGTAATCGTCTGTAATTGGCCTAAATTTAACTCATTGACTCGCGACTGTCGGGGTGTTGGCGGTGTCCTTCTCCGATGTGTGAAGACCTGACCGCGCGACGTCCGATGTCTGCTAATGGAGGAACATACTACATGTATTCACCCACATTGATTTCCATGTTGTGCTTGCTGTGAGGAGATTACATTTTGAGTACGATGGTGCAATTTCCACTATTGACCGCAAACATCTTGTGATAACCTCTGGCTGTTGGAACCGGACTCCTACCGAAATTTATACCTTGGGACTTGGTTCGAGAAGGCCGCCCGGACAGTGGTGGTTGGTAGAGGATGATTCCGTTGTACGTGTTTCGAGCCCAGGGGCGCCAGAGTTTGTGTTTGTACACACCATGAGATGAGTCGATGCATTCTTGTCTTTAATGATATGATTAATGTGCTATTCAGGAGTGATAGGGACTGTGCCGTATATCATTGACATTTGAGACTTAGTGTATTCAGCACTCGAGGTGCAACATGTACCAGTCTTGATTGTATAGCTGTTGGAATGCGATCCGATAACCAACGCTACTTCTAAGCATTGAGGATTCATATTCTGCCCGGAAGAAACATGATACGTCCTTCAAGAATCTTCGGAATCGTACATAATCTTTGAATATTCATCACAGATGCCCGCAGATAGTATTCTGCTTTCATTACGGATAATTTTACTGAAGAAAAGTTTTGATCACAAAGATCTTGACATTTTCAGAAGTTATAATTTGATGTCTGAATCCAGACAGCACATTGGCCGAGCATCTTGATTTCCTCAGGGGAGACAACTGCCATTTATTTGCTTGTTACATCCATTGTTGACTAATTCTGGCGGCGGGATATTGGATTGGGACTGACACCATGATTAGCGCTATTGTCCAACAGACATTTATATGTTCTACAAGAGTGGTCTTAAGATCCCCAGGCTTTTGTGGGTGAAGTTGTTGGCCACAGCCACTGCTGAGAGACATGACTTGGAAGACCTGGGTGTTGGTCCTGTAAATCAACATGTTCTACTGCATTGGTGCTCATGCTGAACATAAGTGAAAAGGAAAGACTTTACAGATTTTCTACTTGAATATGAACATATTCACTTTTTAGTGATTGAAATATTTATTCCGTGTGAGAGAATTGCTGGCATTTGTTGACAAATATTTTCCCATTAAAACGTACTTTTATTCTCATTTGGATTAAATTTCAGTGCAGAAATTTAGGATTCTTTTTACAAACTTTCGATTGGGATATCACCTTGGGATGGAAATACTTCCAGCTGTATGAAGCTAATCCTTCATCTTTAAGTCATCAGTGTGCCAGAAATACTGGACTTTTTTCCCCTGGATTTCTTTCCATAAGGGTACGGTACCCCTTATACTTGGCACTCAAGAGAGCAACACTCAACATGAAATTCTTTCGACAGGAGCTGATATATCTCTGTAGATGAAAGATTTGTTTTATGGCAGTAAATAACGGCTGATTAGAACCACCGTACCGCAGATAGAAAGCAGTGTGGTCTCTGAGGTGTGGCACTCGGGTCCGGGAACCGCCGCTGATACTGTCTGGAACGTGAAGAAGTAGTTCCAGCTACTCTGGAGACGTCTCAACTGTGAAGTAAGAAACACGGCCATCGTTGGAACAAACTAATGGACTGGTCTTTATCATTGAATCCGCTTTGTTTGTTGTTTTTTTTTCCAAAAAGGAAAATTATAAACGACCATTATTTGTGATTGAAAATGAGATTAATACATGTGGTGAAGTATTTTACTGAATAGGAAATGACAAATATGGTTTCAATTGGAGGATATGCAATAAAACGTGAAAGTGATGATAAACGGGAGCCGATTGCACTAATTGCACGTCTGCGATGGATAAACTTTATCACCTGCGGAAGATAACGGAAGATAACGAACACACCAGACAGTTTTAAGTCTTTCCTGGGAAAACATAGTAGGCATTCTGTGAACATAAATCTTTTTGAAGTTGAACCAGGATGGGATTGTGTTATGTGCTCTCTGTTATGAATACATTGTGATTCAATACGGAATCCCCCCACTTATAACTGGGCCAGTCTCCTAGCCGGGGCTTCACTCTTCACCATGGAGCTTGCTTTCCTGATTGACGTCTAATTAGGGAACCCTTTGCCTGCATATTTATCTCCTGGTATTTATTTTAGCATCTGTGATAACCTTCATGATCTAATATTTCTGAAAAGTGCATCTACAAGATGCCAGGTTTTGGCATCATTGCCAAAGCGTTATCTTCATCTTTGTGATAAGCGTCGTTATAAGAGCTTCACAACTGTTTACTGCTGTTAAGTTTTACCAGTACTCTAACCTGCTATCTGCTTCCATTAAGACAAGTTTGTTGTTTCTCCTCGTCGGAACGTGTACTGATTTTTTTTATTGGATACCTCATATGGATTTGTAACTTTTGACACTTTCGAGGAAACAGTTGGGGGATTACCATCAAAGCATCGGGATCTTGTGGAAGACTTTTCGCATTTATTTTAGTGGTCATTGACGGACTTGAACGACAATCGTCTCCCTTTGTGATAGTCCTGGAGTGTCATTGCCAGCATCACAGTCTACACTTATGTCATGGTGTGGTCACAGGTTTTCTACCAGCAGTTTAAGAGCCTGAAGAGTCTTGTCTTGTGTTGTAAAAAGAGAGTGAGTTGTGAGGGGAACGGCGTCGTCGTAGTCGGAGCGACCATGAGCACCAACAACCCTGTGGAGACGTACCTGCAGGGACGCCACGAACGCGCCATGGTGCGTCTGTGCGCGTTGCTATGGTTACTGAAACTGGAAGAGGAGAAGGCCGCCAGACAGGAAATGGCAAACTGTCCGTCCAGACGCTCGTCACAGGTGGGAACGTGGTCTTAATGTTGTCACTGTTGTTGTCATTGCTATCAGTGACGTCAGTACTGCCATAAACATGCTCCTCCGCCATCAACAATGATGTCATTTCTTGCAATGTATAAAGGTCAAATGTGAATTAAAAACTGGCTTTATTCACAATAAGAGAGTTCTAGCTTGAGAACCAGTAATGTAAAGTATGGATTTTAGTATGGAAAATATCATATTCCTAGAAGTAGAGTAGTAGAATAGTATTTCCATTTTGTTTATGTTTGACAAGTATGGGTGAAAGATTCCTGTATAGCAACATTAAGCAACAATTAATTCGCTGACAAATGTGGATGGAAACAAGACGTTTAATATGGGTATGTTCACATATATCTACTCGAATATCTAATGTATTTTCAGAAAAATTACAAGTTTATCATGATCCTAAAATTCATGACAATTCTGGCACATGTCGGGGACTACTGAAGTATTTGACAGGAAATTGGGGAATTTATTTGAATTAACTGAATCAGCTACTTTTGTTTCTTTGGATACCATTAATTTAATCTGAACAATACTCCTCATGTTATAACAAAAATATTCAGCTAAATTTGATGTTAATGGAACTACTAGTATTTATCAAGGTAGAAGAATATTATGTCTGTTAATCTCAACAAAACTCCATGTATAAGAAATTTCAGTTAAATTTGATTTTAATGGAACTATTTATCAAGGTAAAAGGACTTATTCATAGGTCGGTCATCATAGCCATGGTTTGATTCAAATCAAATTGGACTGTAAATCCCTTGTGCTCATGTCCTAGCTTTGCTGGATCATTTTCCAAATGCTGTGAATGTAATATTTCTGTGAATACATCGTCCAAGTGTCCAATCCTCCGAGTCGTTTACTCCGTCAATGTGATGCCATAATCACTGTGGAACTGACTATCCTCACGAGAACCTTATAACTTCATGAATATTCATACTTCCTACTCAATTATTGTTGACCTATATACTATACTGTACTTAGATAGAAATCAATTTTTGTAAATCCATTTGCAACTTGCACGATTGTTGTAATATCACTCTGTATAATATGTAGATTATACAATCGTCATGTTTATTAATTGGGACGTTGGCAGGAAATGTATATCGTCGTACCTATGAATTTGTGGTATAGAAAGAAACGTATATACACGACTTGTAGAGAGAATATTGCTATATTATTTTAGAGAAAATATCGCCATTTTGTTGGCATGTTCTTGAGAGTGGAGAGATTCTACATTACATCATGGTGCCCGAAGGATCCGTATTGACCTATTATTTTACTGAATCCTCTCAAGTGGGCGCAAACTATGTCTTAGAAACCAGCCCGGTTTAACCATCTCCATGCTGAAAGCAACCGGAGATGCCCTAGATAGTTGTATCTTTGTCTAATCCAGCAGGGAGAGGGATAAATGCTTCATTTGATTTCATGAGTAGACACGCTGTTGGTTGTTTAATATTGATCGTACCAGCAAGTCTTGCAAACAGTCTGCATTAAGAGATTTGCTAAATACGTAGTTGTGATGTGCAATAACATGGCGTGAGCTTCATTAGGATGTTCCGATGGCGGTAATGGACAGATGGATGAAGCCATCAACGTCAGCTTTCCGAACGTCATGTTTGGCTTACGATTTCTCAGCCATCTCAATCCCCACTGATATTTCAAACATGTGTTTACTTAGAAAATTGAAAGGATTTGAACTTTAAAAATTCACCTCCTTTAAGAAAGATTTTTTTTGTCCGAGGAACCTTTATTACGTTTATTACGTTTTGTAAATATTTCCTTTTTTTTGTTTCGGCGAAACTGTAAAATAGCTTTCGTGTGTTGCCAGAACACTGTAGCCTTGAGAATGTCATCGCAGATCCCAACTTCTGTTGTGGGACTTCTAAATGTCATTTGGTATTGGTATTGGCTTCAGAGAGATGCAGCAAAGACACTAACTTGAATTCCCCCATGGTTGTTTTTTTCCCCCAGCAATTCCTGTGTTACTTATTATTGCAAATGAAAGCAGCCATGAGCACTGACAAAGACTGCATAATGCACAGAGAGAAAAAAACAAGACCTGTAGGAATTCCAAGTGAACGGTTTGCAAATCATATTACTCTAGAAAATCTAATCAGTCTGTTGTTGCCGTACATTCGAAAATCAATTGAGTGTTTCTTGTGCCAATAGTTTCTTGCAATCTTTGATCGAAAAGAGAGGCAGTTTAACTTACTCAATTATCAATACAAGCCCTTGGGGTCTAGAACTGGACAATAAGACACTGGGGTGCCAATATATTAGTTTGATTTTCTAATTTGCAAACCGTTCACGTAAATGCCTGGATGTTATCGTTTCCATAAATTTCAACCATCGTAGGTGGGCGAAATAACAACACCATCAGTCGAACATCGGAGAAATAAAATGGCCTACGTATTGATGACCTGAAAAGGACGTCTGGCTCTTTGGGCTGTGTTGGCTAGAGCATGCTGGGATCACGTTCTCCAAACAATGGCTGCCATCTTGGAAGCAGCATTGTATTGACTGACAAACTCAGACCGATCTTGTGTCAACGAAATCAATCGACACAACAGGCAAATTACATCACATTGTTGGTCTGTGTTTTGTGAAGTCGTTCAACCAGCTCTCAATTTTTAATTATTAGATCAATGATTTGTCCGTGTGTCTTCGTTAGGTTTGAATCATGTTGGCACTTCTCAGAAGTGTTGTGAATTGTAGAATACTTATATTATTCCAAAAGGTCTTGTCATGAAATTGAAGCCATCAAACGGTTTTAAAACAATTATTTTCACTTTAAAATATGTGCTACATCTCATGAAATCTAAGCCATTGAAATATGTGCTACATCTCTACTTCACCAAGCTCAAGTAATTTTTAACCCTCTCCCTGTTGAAGGCAACCAAAGATGCCCTAATGATCCGTGCTTTGCCATAATCCAGCAGGGAGAGGATTAAACATTGCCACGGGCTTTTCTCCCCATCATAACATTTCAACGACCACCGAGTACTTAGAATTCATGGATCCGACCGAAGCGACTAAGCCCCGCCCATCGCGGTTACTGTTGCTACGCCCGACAAGCAATGGAGAAAGATGGCGGCATTATGAGCGACGATGAAGGATTACTCGTATATTACAAGCACAATATCCTTGTCATTTCTAACTCAAACCTATACAGTTAACTTAACAAACATTTAAGCAATGTTACAAATAGATATATATATATAGTGTCACAGTAATTAATGAACAGAAATCAACCAGTGTTGTTGATGGCCTACCAAAGCCTAATATTAGTAATAATAATAGCGGTGTATAGGCCTATGCATGGCGGTTTTCCATGTGAATAACATCTGAATAAAGGCATCACAGACAATAACGTACTGACTGCTCAAGTTCATGAATGGTAGTATAAGTTCCAATGAATTCTGCTGTGATAATGTTTAATGTTAAATACGAAAGATCTCATAACATTGTTTATAAATAGCATATATTTATCGCAACTCCTCGTGGCACTGTTTACCAATCTAAGCACCGAGACAGGAAATGTGGGATAGGCCTACGTTTAATAACTGTTGATGTTTTCTTTAATTCATAAAGATAAATTACGATCATAGTGGCCTTGTGCACAATCAGGTGTACCATGTTAGGATTGTTCTTGTTATTCCATGTTTTTTCATACATCTAGTACCGGACAGTTATATGTATTGTTCCATAATGTGTACTTGAGGTTGGTTTCAATGTTGCTGAAACTAAATACGGATATCTCGATCTAAACATTTGTTATGATTTTTTTAATGCGTGGTTTTGGCCACTTTTTATCGTTATAGTGTTGCACCAAGAATTTGTGGATTTTAGGTTATGCAGTATTAAAAATATAATGGGTAATTGATGCTCAAAAGGCAATTATTCCTAAAGACAATTCATTGTAGTTCTCATTTCTGAAGACTGCATGTCGGTTTATCAATTTATTACAGAGTTGTGTCATAAAGAAACAGACCACCTCTTCGTTATAGATTTCATGCTTTTTGATAGG
>JAVCKZ010058820.1:0-15911 GCA_034780755.1 Lepetodrilus elevatus
GAGAGAGAGAGAGAGAGAGAGAGAGAGAGAGAGAGAGAGAGAGAGGGTGGGGTGGGGTGGGAGAGAGAAGATACATAAGTTACATGCAACAAGAGAGAAGGAAAGACGCATAAAGAGCGATGGACAGGCACTAGCTTTACATCTATATGTACACATTGTATAGAGAACGCTCAAGGACAGAGGACAAATCGATTTGCAGAAGTAATCAAAACGGATATTGCTTATCGAGATAATAATGCATACCTTACCACGAACCATTGCACAAACATAATACCAAATATTCAATACAGAATGTGGATACTATGCACACCTAGCATATCAAAACAGCACCCGCACCCCGAAGTGGCAGCAATAATGACCTAATATGCATTCTTATGTACGATATGTGTAGGTATCGATATGTGTAGATATCGATGCGTGTAAATATATCGATATGTTTAAGGTCTAATTGAAGGCATCCCCAGTTAATAATCATTGGGTCCCGCTTCTGAGATGAAATTGTCTATAATACATTTCCATCGGGCAAATCTTACCTCAAATATATTTTACACGTGTACTTGGAGCTATTGTCTTAGATCAGAGCGATTACCAATAAAAATAACGAATCGATTAATCAGACATTCTTTATCGTCAAAAATGTTATCGTAAATGTAGAATTTGATTGGATTATGTGTAAGGGATTATATCTAGGATCTTATATCTATGAGATTGAACCAACGCGGCGCTACCATGTAAATCTTCTATGATAGGTACGCACATATCTATATACCTTGTTCTCGAGTCTCCATGCTCTACCAGACACTTAAAGACCCGCGGCCTTGAATTGTATTGATAATAATCAATCCCATGCATGTTACACATGTATTGGAAGTATCAGTTCGTATGGGACGCCCTTCCAAACGTTTCCGCTAAGACGTGACTTCTAGCTGTTAGACCGAGTCAACTATATTTGTTTCCGATTTCCGAAGACTGTGAAGACTTCAGAAGTGTCGGGCAGGTATCATAACACAACAGATTAGCTGAACTTAACCCCCCGGGGCTGGGTGCACGGCAGACTAGCAGGATAATGCAATTTAAGACCAGTTGTCAAATCAGAGGCATCGATCTTCTTTGTAGTCGGCTTCACAACAATCCGCGTTACAATGGGACTCAAATCATGGAGGGTAATAAGCTGTAATGGCCGCGGGCCGCTCACGTGACGCACACTTGTAAAACATCCGGGCAGAACACTTCCTGGAATTATTTAAAAGTTGAAATTGTCGCATTTGAAACGGAATTTGAATTGAAGTGCATGGAAGTCATTTTGGAGGAAAAACTACGGAAGACTTGTATATATTTATGTCGATAAAGTAGGCCTACGTGATAGTGTTTACATGTACAGCTTAACTTCCTTGTGGTATTTTGATCGCAATCATATTATTAATAATAGTGTTAAACCAGACTGGTATCATCCGTCTTTTCCCCATTCTTCTCCTTCTTCTTCTTCTTCTTCTCCTTCTTCTTCTTCTTCTTCTTCACCTCCTCATCTAAATGTTTCCTTCTTCATCTGCACCTTCCTTTATCTTCTTTATCGATCTCTCTGTTTCGAAGCCTTATTTTCTAATTGTTCTCATATGTACCGTAGAAAAATGGCGATGTCATGCCATGTACTATTAATCTATCATGTTATTCCTGTATCAGCCTTGCCCTACGAATCTTACCGTAAACAAACATTTCTTTTATGGATTCTACTAAGAGTACGCCGATACATCAATATTTCTGTTTTTAACCATATTAGCATCGTTGATCTTCCTCTTTACCAGAACACTCAATATTTCCTACTGTAAGAAGATCCGCGCTAGGTAAACATTACGCAGTTATCTGTCCTTTGATGCTGAGAGGAAATCTTTATTACGCGATAACTGGATCCTCGGACACTCAGGTTACGTCACTCTGGTAATTTGGACGCTTCCAAATCTTTCCTCTCCCACCCCCTCGAGACCCCTGGTAATGAAACGCCAGTCCGCCGACTTCTGGACAGTCTAATGTATGAGGTTACAGCTTCTTACCAATCTAGTAACACGCTATCCGGGATATCTACACAGATGCGCATACAATGTAGATAAGGCGATGAAGACACGTTGACGTTGGAGCATAGAGAATCGGTCTCAAAGGCGAACGGTTGGAATGCCCACTGTATAATCATTTTAGACATTGACGACATTTTCAGATATAAGGGAGGATTTTCTTCTTTTAGCCGAGTTAGATAAAACTGTCTTTTATTTTTAAGCAATGACAATGGTGAGACGTAAATAAAATGTCTCTCTTTCTGTCTGGTTCAAACTAGAAAAGGAGCATTTTCCTTTTATCACGTCCAGCATAGACAAGAGTAAGCAATATGTGTTTTTATTGTATTGTTATTATGTTTTAATTTCAAAATATTTAATAGCAGTTAGGCCTATATCCGTTATATATTATATGTCGACCAACGTTATAATAGGTAAAATACGAAGTACTCAACATATTTAATACACACTTCCTGCTTTGTGAAATGAAAAAAAGGAGAAAATAACAGATTAAAAAAAAAGTAAGAAAAAATGAATCCAATATAATTTGTAATTTAATTAAATTTTATCAGCAAGCGTCACAAATTGCGACCTGACACGGTCGATGGCAACAGTAAGACACATACTACAAGTCTGTACGTATCGATCACCTGTCCTCTAGAGTCTACTTAATCTATAAAGTATCGGGGAATTCCTCTGTGATCAGACATCAGTGTCTAATTTCAAGACATCTGGGATTATGCAAATACTCTGTAATCCTAGTCTTGTTTAACACCAGTTTATAGCGTGTGACATGTCACCAACAGAAAAATACGCACAAATCAATCGTCCACCTACATACATATCGATCCCGTCGGCGCTATACATTATAGATAAGTCTACACAAAGAATGTCATCTATACATCTATACATAACAGATCAGGATGAAGCAGGCTTCCTTGGCTAATCCAATAATTACATTAACAACCTCTCGTCCATGAAGACATATACCACATGGTTTTTGACAAAGGATTATGATTGGATTACAAAACTTTGATAATGTTCCCATCATATATATATACCATTACCTTGTGTGCATTTAATTTATGTTTTTATTATTTTCTTGCCGAATGATCAAACAGCCATGGGCATTTAGATGTAAATACATTTTGGTACAGCCCGGTAAAGCAAACAATGCATGTGCATGATGTGTTTGAAGTATACGGAATTATATGTAATTTAGTTGATTACTATCTAAACCAACGTAACAACCATGAGTTATAAAACTGATTTTAATCTATCCGCGAATTAATAAGTTGATTCTTCCAGTATACAATAAGTAAGATCAAACAGTAAGTATACTTGATAACTGTGTAGCTATTGCTCCAATAATGAAAGAATGAGCCTCGCGTGTATTGAATCGTATGAATGTAGTTGAATTTATATGATAACTATTATTACATCAAAATCAGAAGCAGAAAACATGTGTTTGTTGTTAGAATGGTTAGACAGTCTGTTCGAGATATGAAGTAATTCATCTGGACACTACTTTGTATAGAATTGCATTTAGACGTATGAATTCCATCTTATGATGTCATAATAAATCATATTGATTCTTTCTTCTTCGTCTTTGTCTTCTTCCTCTCCTCCTACTTCTTCTTCCTCTCTCTCCTTATTATTTTCTTCCCTTCTCTGTCCCCTCTCTGTCACACTTTACTCTCTCTCTATCCCCCCCACCCCACCCCCGGTTGATTCCCACAAGACCTGTAATCAACGCAAACAAAGCCATCATTATGAATAACAATAAATAATATATCTGTTCACCAATATCTATCATAGTGGAGACATCTTTTCTCAAAATCGTGGAAACAAATTCCAGCTATACATCTTCATGTCTAATCATAATTGCTATCGGGCCTAATAGTAAAATTACATACCAGCTTTCATTGTGGACAAAACTACCGGACATCCGATGAACTCTTATCAAACCAAACCCATATATTGCTGTCCACAGAACTAAGTAATAACATCGTAACGAGCAACAAGTGGAGATCGTACACACTCTTAAGATTGTCTTACAAAGAACAGCCCATTCTTTGACACATCCGATTACAAACCCGCATAGTAATCGCGATATCAAATCTCACGCTAATTGGTCTACTTGATTTCATCAAATGGTAAACCTGCGACGAATTTGATTTAATTTGTCCCAGAGCGACATATAAAATGTTCATTACCTGCAAGTGTTCGTTCTGGCTTATCAGAGAAACCCGACACGGTGTCGACCAAACGGTGAGACTCTCAGATAACATCCTGCGGTCAGAGGTTAACTCTAAACAATAACACTGACCAGACGGGCACCTGTTTTGGTCATCTTTGGCACTGGTGAGAGAAGATGACCCTCGGGGGCTACAGACACACGTAACTTTCCACGGAACTATTGACATTCTTTGAACCAATTTACAACCGTGACGTTTTACAATCTAATTAGTCAGAATGTCTGTTGTCATTAAGTCTTTTATCTCAATTTACAATTGACAAATATGACGCAGGCAATATGTTATATGAGAAACAAATAATAATGCATAATTTATTAGCGCGTAGTGGCTTCAGATTGAACAGATTGAACTGGAATCGTTATTGTAACTTCTCTAAGATCGCGGGGATATAAGAACAGCAAGAGGACCTCATTGTGTATACTGCTCAGGGAGCTGAGAAGGAATGTGAGGGTAAAGTGATCCACTGATACTACTACTACTACTACTACTACTACTACTACTACTACTACTACTACTACTACTACTACTACTACTACTACTACTAGTACTAGTACTACTACCAATACTACTACTACTACTACTACTACTACTACTACTACTACTATCACTACTACTACTAACAATACTACTACTAATAATGGAGTGCTTTGAGAATGCACTTTGTGCACTGTGTCTCGCATGAGTTCATATCATTAGTGTATTGATTAATAGTGCATAAGATAATTATGGGTCGAACTTGAAACCTATATAAGGCCACATAGATCTAGCAGATTTAGCTGAGTTAGCAGTCTGAGATAGATATTGTTATCAATACGAGTAACTTATTGATCAGACAGAGTAATCTAACAGCCATGGCCTTGGAGTGAAAAGGATAATTAACAGGAAATACTTTAATTTATAGATTATTTTAGCATTGCTGACATTATATGGATTTTGATATTAGTATGAGTCAGCAAAGTTGTTGTTTGTTTTGAAGAGCTTTACTATATTTGACCGTAAAAGGTAGGGGATGTCTCTTAGGTGCAGATTCAGAAGGCATGGCAAGGTGGATGAAAGATTTAACGATTATCTTAGCATTGCTCAGTGTCAACAAGGTTGTTGTTTGCTTTGAAGAGCTTTATAATATTTGACCGTAAAAGGTAGTGCATGTACTTTAGGTGCAGATGCAGAAGGCATGGCAAGAGGCATCCTCGAAACACAGGCTATTATGGCTACACCAAACACTCGTCAAATCAGGAGGTTAAAAGCAGTCATACTGGCCTGAGGTTCGAGGATGAGCAAGAGGAAGAGGGATTCAATCTCCATGAATACAATCCCAATTCCAGTGTTTGCATCATGCGTTCATTGACAAGAACGATAGCTTGCTCAGTGGGTGGCAAGTTTCAGTACTCTAGCATCCTATTCAATATCTGTCTGGCAGATCCTACAACCCGCGCCCGGACACCCTGGAGAGACCCCGCGGACCAGCCCAGTCTTATAAAGTAAAATGTCAACACCAACATATTGCTCCGCAGCTTCTAAAACACTGGTGGAATAAACACAGGGACCATAAATCGGTCGGGTTCACCACATGGCAAACGTGACTGACACCGCGGAGATGTAGATTCCAGAAAGGCAGGAATTCCACGGTCAAGTGAACACATCGACATGTCCGAGGAACATAAAGTGTCCACAGATGCTGAGGGTTAACCAGTTCCAGGGGCTGGATGACAGACAGGAGCCATAAAAGTCTCTGGCTGATGACGTCGTTCGCGAAGGCAATGTTTGGACATCGCGGTGTGTGATAAGCCACGTAGCCATGTCATCTCTCCGGGGTTCTGCGTGTATAGGAGTCAATTCCCGACTCAAAATGAACTGCCAGGTATTCGTAGGTCAACTAGATAGTGTAATAGGTCTACCAGATTTAATCGATTTAATTTTCAAGTGTTATTTCTACGTCGGAAGACCGAGTCCCTGACTCAATCGTATTTAACAAATAGTTAAATATTCCACATGACTTTGTAGTACATGTACCAGTAAGGATTTTAGATAACGCCATCGCCCGTATATGCAAAGACATATTGTATAAGTATGTACATGAATTAAATGGGTTCAATTGAATAGTAACACAAATACATTTAATCTAAAGTACAAAACTAAAGTATTAGAGATACTCTCCGTTCACCAATCTGTAACCAACATTTCAACGAATGTCCATATAATTGTAAAATACGCATAGTGAAAGTCACTGTTGGTTATACGTTGATATTTACATGACATTTACTAATATATCCGATATAGAAGCCACACGGTCTTCGGTGGCCCGGTGAAGTCTATTACGAACCAAAAGACTGCTAATTGACTGTGCTGTCAACGGACGGTTCCTTCCTGCTACCACGTCGTTATGCCAGAACTACTGGCATCCAGGGTGGAGATAACGACGGACAGATGGGCCACGGTCTGGTGACACTGTAGATAGGGCTGAAGCTGATTAACGTGCACTGGCCGTCACTCTAGA
Source organism: Lepetodrilus elevatus (assembly GCA_034780755.1). Classification (NCBI taxonomy): domain Eukaryota; kingdom Metazoa; phylum Mollusca; class Gastropoda; order Lepetellida; family Lepetodrilidae; genus Lepetodrilus; species Lepetodrilus elevatus. The sequence continues at coordinate 6,801 of JAVCKZ010058820.1, forward strand.
GACATCGAGGGAGTAATATATCGCTTCTTGTAATTGTCAAGATACTGCTACGATGACAGTGTGTCATTGCCTGAAACTTTGACGTACGTTTGACGTACGTTAGATGTGTCTAAGTTATTAAATAGGTAATAGGTGAAATTATGACAGTAACTGTTGATTTGCAATAGTTCCCCTTTTCAAAATTGTTAGATGTGTCTAACTTATTAAATAGGTAACAGTTACAATTCCAACGAAGTTATTGTTATAATAAGACAGTAGCTGTTGATTTGCAATAGTTTTCATTTTCAAAATTGTTGGTTTATGTTTTATAAGGATGCCAAAGTCCATTAGATATGATAATATGATAATTACTCCTGATACAGGTACACTGTCATAGATATTTACGAAACCTTTTGAGTACGATTTTATGCTCGTTCGAATTTCATATGGAGATTTATGAACACAGATTTGTATATATTGAGTTGAACATGAAATTATGCTCAAGAACGTTTCGTAATCTCGGGGCCGGAATTGTCTGGAAATGAATAAATGGCTTAAAATGAAACTATTTTCATCCCTATTATTTGTAAATATGCATTGCTTACATGGTAATTCGATCTACTGTGTTCTTGAATCCATTAACCAACCGCAGCATAAACATAGCGGTACCACAGCGTTTAAAATGATATACAATTGCGCAACATCAGTGTTGGATGATAGACACAGAGTCCGTCCTAACCAATGACTGTTGCTTCTGTTTTCGATCAACTCATCACGGGAGTTCGTGACAGGCACCTGATTTGTTTTTCTGGTTGGGGGGTCGGGTTCGGGTCGCGTGTAAACAACATCAGGGTCGGTTGTAAACGTGGTCGGTGTCGACACGCCTTTGAAGACGGGTGCCTGTAAATGACTTCAGACTCCGAGATCTACATCAAAGTATGAGTGAGGACGGTCAAGAACATACATCAGCGACTTTTGACGAGTTTAGTGTGAAACAGAAGCAAACGGTCGTCGGAGTGGTCACAGAGCCGTTAAGCTTACAATCGGGATGAGCGTAAGTCGTTGCGTGACCTCAGTATGATAGCAGGTCTTAGGACAGGATTGGTAAAACTCGAGTTGTAAATACATGAACACCGTAGAGGCTGGAGACTGTCAGTCAGAGCTCATCTTCACACAGTCAAGTCTGCTACCAACAGAATAAATAGGGCTGTAATTGTTTTATCACTCAATGCAGAACATTCAGGGTCAGCGAGTAGTCGTTAAGATGTCCGATGAGAGATAGCCATTGACGTGCTCTGAAAACCTGAGAGAAAAAGAAATGACTTATGATGGAGTGAGACAGGGTGATTCTCTGTGCCTCGTACTATTCCAGCAGTCTGGGAACTTTTGGGAGAATTGTAATGCTGGACTTCCAGAGATAACCTATTCCCACATACAGATGTTTGGACCATTCACTGTGATCTGTATGCCAGATAGAGTAGTGATCACCACAAGACTAAGTATTAGAAACTAGTAGGTAATCAAATGTTTCGGTCACAACAAGACTGGTATACAAGATGGACTGGCGCGTTGCTCAGAACAGTTGTAACTACAATTGATTGTAAGTCAATAGTTCGGAAGCCGATACAAGTCTAAGTTCATTGCATATGGTACTTGTATTGCTACAATGCTTAATAACATGGTTAGCTAAAACTATTACAGCGATAAAAGTGGTACATGCTACCAGACGTACATTCGTAACGAGTTCCGAAAATTTGACTTACAATCAGTTGTAGCTATACAATTGTTCTGTGCAACGTCCGCCTGCTCGGTTCAAACTACGTGTAGGCTTAGGTATTTTGTATTGTAATACAGTAGCTGTCTTTATATAACTGCCATACATTAATAACTGATGTTGCTAAGCTTTTTCATCGTCCACTATGTAACAAGGAAACTCCTTACTATAGCCACTTTGCATCTCAATGATGCGATGATTTACATCCTATATTCCACGTATATAAATGGGCTACCATGTGTTCATCTCATAAGTGGATGATTTAATGGTCTGCACTCCTCCAGATACATGCCAAAGATAGAAGGTCCATCACACCCCATGATACATCCAGAACTGAAGTCTCGGGAACCAAAGATGATTTACGAGACTTCCTGTCACGCATGCTCATTATAGCTATACTTCTGTCGACTGGACCCCTGTAAGCATATAATGTATGCAAGCTTACGTAATGTCGCATGAACAGTTTGTAATATATTAGAGCAGGGATTTAGGTGGATTAAGTTAATCCACAGGAAGCATATGCCACCGCGGAATGCTATGCATATTTACGGAAATTAGTATAATATTGCAATTGCATAGAAATTAACTGGCATAATTTTAGGTAGCGTGTCGTGTACATTTCTTCGGGAGTTGATTGTTTGTTATATAAAGCAATATATATTAAGCTATAGCTTATCGGTGGAAAGTTCACCAACCCGTACACTTATTTAATTTACTTCAATGATACGTGTTGGGTTTGGGCTTAACGTCTGTACATGTGTGACAGTATTACGAAAGTGAAGTTGATATATTATTGACCGCAAATTTGGACATTTCAGTTAGTCATCTTTTATTGTTATTCATACTTCCTTTTCCATATTCTATTCCTACTGTATTCCTTCTATAATGACGGAAGTAATATAGACCAGGGTATCGTTTCTCGAAGCTCTCGTATACCTACTAAGAGACCCTAAGAGGGCTTCGAGAAACGATACCCTGCACACTAAACAAAACACGCGTACGTTACACGGATGTCCCTTGCGAAATTGCAAGCTATCTTCGAAAATATTGAGTCATTCCGAGTGATATCACGGAAAGTGACACCAAGGCATATGCGCTGGTGAAGGTCAGGATATTGGCATTGTCTGTGTGAATGTAAGTTCCGATATTAACGAACTGTGAAAAATGATGCTTTGGCTCCCATTCTGCTAGTTCCTACTTAACATGTGCGCTTCCGGATAACTACACCCAATACCTTCCTGAAAGCGTTTGAATTAATTGAAATATTTCCGATTTAGCATGTATGAATGATTATGAAATAAGTAGCATGAATTAGCATTCGTATTGACAATATTAGCGGTGGTAGTGGTGGTTGACGTACTCGTAGTATAAGTAGTAGCAGCCGTAGTAGAAGTTACAATACTATAAAATAATAGAACAAGGCTGGTTAGTCTGTGTCACACCTTGTTCTCACCCAAATACCCCTATTCAAAATTATTCCCCTAGATCAGTTAAGCAAGTCTAGATTACTGGATAACAGAGGGTAAAGAATTTCAGTGGCTCCTTTCATATAAATATAATATAAATATAATACCAATATATATTATTGATTTACTTTAACCCTCCGAGACTATTGATAGTCTACAAGGCAGGTGTGTATATATACGATGCCACATCATGGAAGCTCCAATGAACCCGTAGCGTCTCACAAGTACTCATATATTCTTAATTAGCCAGACACATATTGTAATAGCTCTGATTAGCTGCAATGGGCTCAATTCTATTGCATAATTCTGATATTGCCAACACCGTGTCAGTTTTGAGGACTGGTCAGGCAGGTGATCACGTGACAGTTTGGACGGCGGTCAAGCAATGTGGTGGTCATTACGTTTCACAAAATCCAATTCCGAAGACGCACGTGAAGGAGCCGTGGGTCAAGCGTCCATGTTAGGAGACAAAACAAACGCAGTGGGCCTTTAATGACTGTGATTGTCAATGAAAGTAGTCTGTTTTCACTTAAAGTGACACCCCGGCGCTTCTCAACTGTGATTAATTTAGAGTGCGCTAATCGCGGTACACTTCCGGGTCATATTATGCAATGGCCGTCGACAGATGGAAAGGTGACAGAGGTTAAAGGTCAGGTGTGAAGAACTGCCAGATGCCATGCAACGAGGGTTGATCGTTTAGGACACTGGTTTGTTTTGGATCTGAACTTCGTCAACACAGGAAACAAAAAAAATGTCTCATGCTTCTTATAGTGCCCTGTGTGACGTACAGCAATACTTATATAGTGCACTCGTCATTCTTATAGAATTTGTTTACAGTTCACAGCTAGGTCTAGTTTATTTGCAGTTGGCTATAATAACCATAAATGACCATAATAAGGATAGCTTTCGTTGTGTTCCAGTCATTGGCAGTGAGAATCTCATTATAAACGTGTGAACCAATTTTAAACTTATTCTTTATTGTTTGTATACAGCTACATGTATTATAGATCCCTATCTGCAGGACCCCTTAGTATATTAAACAAGCAGTAAATGTGAAAATGTCACAAACCACTCAATACATGAGAGTCACCACACCCACTCTGCTCTTGATATTCCTACTAAAAATCAAACCTATCGTTATAGGCGACACTCCCTCGTAGTGTCCACTCCATCGTGTAGTGCCCTCTCTGGCAGCCCTGAAATCCAGATGTGGGTATCATTTACATTGTCCATCTCCTCCCCAACCCAGCGATGACCTGAGTGACGTCATGGCCTTTAAAAACACGTCGGGGTCAAGAGTGACCGGAAATGACCGTGGCCGAAAGGACAGTGCTGATCAGACATCTGGTGCCAACTTAATCCGGAATCATCACTAACCTTCCGTATCCCGATACCGTTAAAACCTGTAGTAATTTAATGCGTATTTGGTACACATTTTAACGTTTTTTGAATATAGGAATGGGCCAGAGATCACTACACTTTTCTGAGTACGAGTTCATGCTCAACTCAAAGGTTTGTTCACATATCCCCGTAAAAATCTGAGCTTGAGCATTGAAATCGTACTGAAAAAGTTTAGTAATGTCGGGGTTTGGTCACTGATCAGCATTCTGTGTATAACATATAGTGCACCACTAATATATATTATGGTCACTGTGTAAAGTATGTTCTTGCTTCGTGCCATGTTCTTGAAAAAGCTGCACTTCCCATGCCACGTTTTCTTCAAAGATGCCCATCAATAACCAGAGACGAGGTTAGTTCATTCAGGGGACAACTGTCTTTATCAGATTTCATTTTCTTCAATATTTATTCAACATAAACAATTCCAGTATTTTATTTCGACACGCTTTCCAGATGAGGGACCCCTGGTTTTAGATTTGAGTTCATGGTCAGACCAAGTGTCTGGACTGGTTGGTACCCCCTCGACCTTCTGAGCACCACCCAATCCCGGTCACCCCACCCCCACCCCTAGTCATTAATCTAATTACATTTTGTCTCCAGACCACTTCCTCTCTTCTGACCACGACTGTCCAAGACTGACCATCACCAGAGTTGCATTAACCTGACCCGACGGGAAACACTTGCTTCGGAATTCGGATAAACTTTCCATTCCTCAATTTACATCGCTCCAGTGAACGCATAACGTAAGAATAACAACCGGAAATGACAGGAGATTGACTCTCGTCGCGATAGTATCACTACGTTACGTCATGTCTGTATACCCAAGAACTGGCAGATACTTTATTAATAAATAGATTGTTTGATTATATTCTTAGCTGACAGAATAATCAGATGCGTGTGTTGTTAGATGACGGACACTCGAAAACGCAGGGTGGCGTCTGTCGCATAGGGGATCGAGGAGTCAAATCGTAATTAATAACACTCAAGTAATTAGTTCTAATGAAGGGTTATCAGATTTGACAGCCTGACGTGTAAACTGTTTATTTTAGAGCTGTTGGATTCAACGATTACGGAGAATCGGTTCGGATCCGGTTCCCACTAACCAGTGTGACGTAATTAGCTTAGTCTGCAGACAATTGGATCCACGCTTCACCCCTAGAAGCGCCATCATGCGGATGTTCATATTTTCATGGACTATTTTGTCACAATAATGTTAATTAAAGGGAGATTGGACTGACAATCATCATATTTCCATACTGTTGAATATTTTACATGTATAATGGTGCTCAAAGAAACCTTGAAATAGTGATCATCATATTTACACCATTGTTGAATATTTTACATTTATTATGATACTTAAAGGAACCTTGAAATGGCGATCATCATATTTACACCATTGTTACATATTTTACATTTATTATGATACTTAAAGGAACCTTGAAATGGCGATCATCATATTTACATAATTGTTGAATATTTTACATTTATTATGATACTTAAAGGGACCTTGAAATGGCGATCATCATATTTACATAATTGTTGAATATTTTACATATATAATTGATAATGACACTATAAAGAACCGTGACATGGTCATCATTTGCACGTGTTGTACTATGTACGTCATGACCAATACATTATTTAATACAACTAAGTAAATTGGTTAAATAAAACTGGGATTTATTTGGTAAGTGTGTCTTTCGTTGATTTGGTAAGAAGACACACAGACGGTGTAAAATAACACTGAATCAATTTCTCCTAAATATCAAAATCGCGTCCACTTCACACGCGAACCTCCATTCTCGAATTACTAAACAACAACCAGACATCTACACACAGGGTTTGAAGTCAACTCTAAGGTTCAAGACCGTCAGGAATATCCTAGTTTGTACAATCACAGTTGTTTCCTCAATTGGTTTCTTAGCCCTCATTAGTGATGTTCGGTGTTAACTCTCAAATATTGACTGGAAGTATGTCTCAGATCGTTACTCACATTTCAGAGGGTATAAGTGTCTGTTGCATAAGTCGCGGTCAACAGTAAGTGTGGACATTAGGTCAACAAGAATACAGTGTATGTAGACTTATATACACCAGCGGTCAACACGACATCGTTACTTACATGCACCAATTTTTGTGTTATCCTTTTGGTCAACCGTGTACTTTGTAACATTGTTGAATGACTTGACGGGTTTGGTTGATCTCATGGAAACTTTAATGAGAAAGTATGTGATCATATAAGCTTAAATCGTATATTCGAGTTGGACTAGGCGACACAAGTTTAGTTAGCTGTACATTTGGCACTGTAAATATTTTCTAAAATGAGACGAAACATTGTATCGGTAATAATCTGTGTTTTGTCCTAGTACTAGTACACTTATTACGTTCAGGAAATTGCAATATTAAACGTGCTCTGTTTATAAATCGTATATCTGCAGCTGTTGAAAGTAATTATTGCATGTTTTAAAAATAACACTAACTTCCTAGAATAGTAGCTTTTATTACTAGATATAATTAGCAACGTGGCACAAACAAAGTATTATTAGAAACTGGTAGGTGACCGCTACAGCGAAGAAGCATTTAATATATCACTGTTTGCTCACCCCTTTGCCGTGATATACATTATTGCATTTATACACGTAAAACTTTAAAGGAAAATAAATATTGTTTAAATCGTGTGACTGCTACTTGATCGGCATTCCATTCGCTAACACAAATATTGACAACACCAGAGATTACCTAACTGCTCCTACTCACAGCATCCGCAGTCCTCTTTGGGGTGAAATCTACGTTACTATCTGGTTAAGTCCAACACTCTTGTACGTCATTTACTACCTATGGTCAGCTAAATGCCCCTTGACTGACCAGTGGTCAATACGTTCGAACCGTTACTATGTACTTATGTAGGTAAGTGGACCAGGGCTGCTTGACCAGCAGGACAGAAAGTGGACAGAGTCCTGCTAATATGCGGTGCCTTTAATCTGGAGGTCAGTAACCTCTGACCTCAAATACTGTAACGGTAAATCACACCAGAGCATCTTGCGCATGGATTATATACAACGGAGTCCTATAAGGTGGCAGGGTCCGGTGGCAGACTGGTTTTAGAGATAGACTGGTTTCAGTCTCCCATCGGGTATTTTCATAACTTTCTGGGAGCATACTATTTCATTATGCCATATAAATTAGTTTAGTCTTGTTATTCTTCATGAACATTTAGCATAGTACATGTTTCGATTTTCGAATTAATTACGACATTGCTTCATTGCTCTCTCATTGGTCAAAAACTCGCAGCAACTAACTAACACATGACCTATACGTGCCTACGCCTGGTACAAACGAACCCTTGTGAGAAGAAGGGAATTACTTACTATTGTATATCACAAACTACTGACCATTATCTCTATGGCCGTGATCTCCTGATCGTTCATTGATTGTCGAATGCCTAACGCCAAGAACACATGCATTAGAATATGACTGGTTTTACGACATCTGTCCGCCATTTCCACAATGGATTCAAGGTTTGATTCAGTGGCAGTTCCATTCAACATACCTCGGTAAAAAGGAGAATTAGCATGATTTTGTATGAAAATCCTGGTGTACATATAACACATAGGCACTATTTGAGTACCGTTGAATGGTAATGCCTAACCTTGTGGAATATACCAGACATTTATGTAGAAGGAACCCTTTCTAGGACGAACAGCCAATAGGTGACATGGCGTCGCAGGAATGTAAGGATTCACAAAGGACAATGACGGATATAGGAGTTGATCTGTCTGTTGAATGAAAGGAACAATACGAGGGATATATTCGTTCGATATTAAATCGTCTGTGACTCATCCATTCTTGACTTTGACTTTGATCGAAGATATATGCCCGGCCGAGAGAATAACTTACTTATGTCTTCTTGCAATGGTCAATGCAAGAAAGTAGAACGTCTTGAGAGATTACTTTCAATATATTATATATGTACAGTTCTTGACGATGCCGGGTTACGCTTAGACATACGTGCACTTTCGAAATGCATAGCCCCAATCCTGCATATTTAATCCCATGCTATATAATAGATCTTGTGAACGGGCAGTATACATTTGATATGTCGTGGCAGTGTTGTCGTGCGTTGGTGAACGGTCTGCATGCAGGTCATCACGAACATAATCTGTTCATGTGTTGCCTTTACGATACGGAGTAACTCTAAGACGTACCATTAGCTCCAACCTAAGCTATAGACGATATGCCAAGGTTGGAGTTCGATTTCTGAGTACGATTTCATGCTCAACTCAAAGTTTTGTTCATGAGCTTGAGCATGAAATTGTACTCAGAAATATTCGTAATCTCAGGGCCTGGATACCTTACTCTTTGGAACGATGGCTTGGAGTCGTAGGTTAATGTGTATAGTAAATTAATACATTAATGATTCCCCCCTCCACCCTCTCCCTCTCTCTCTCTCTCTCTCTCTCTCTCTCTCTCTCTCTCTCTCTCTCTCTCCCCCTCTCT
>JAVCKZ010058842.1:0-15904 GCA_034780755.1 Lepetodrilus elevatus
ACCATATTCAGGTTGTCTATCAGTAGACTACAGGGGGTTGCATTGGATATTTGTCTACCAAACAGCGGTGGAAATGTCTTTGGAAGTACAAACAAGATTCTTTTCTATTTCTGACATTACTTTTAATCATAATCATAATCACGACTCCCACATCTGTTGTAAACCATATGGTACCATTCCACTTTACCTGTCAACACTGCTTGAACATCCACGTGTTACGAGGTGATACTATATAGCAAACAGGTTGTCAATGAACGTGTCTGACACCAGTAGGCCTACAACCTGTCTCCTATACAGTGGACTGGCATGGTGTAGACAGTGCATCAACCCCACACACGCGTGTAGTGTACATACTCCAGATACAGATAATACCGTATACTAGTAGCCCAGAGATTACGATTCTTTCTGAGTACGATTTCATGCTTATTGTACATACTCCAGAGAGATACCTATAGTATAATCCCGATATTACGATTCTTTAGGAGTACGATTTCATGCTGAAGCTCAAATTTGATATGATGTTTTATGAAAAATACTTTAAGTTGAGCAGGAAATCGTACTCAGAAAAGTTTCATAATCTCGGGGCATGTTGGTTTATTACAACATGGCTGATAACGGTCAGGCGCTTAGCTGCCCATTAGCAGATAATCAGACGCTTCCACATCAATTTACCAATTCTCATTATATGCCTAATGAATTCCGAAAACTATGTCAATTTATGTTTGCATTTATGCGTGGCATATACCGGTAGACCTATATCTTATAATAATATATGCCGTATACTATAGTATTGGTCTACTGTGTGTATAGTACTATTAGTAGGCTTACTGGCATACCAACAATATATGATATGTCATTTACTATATTATATATTTGTACTGATCAATGCGTGGCACATAAATTCACGTATATGGTGCCACGCACAGTTTGTAATTACTTTATGAATGTAGAATTTAATATGTATAAAGTATTGGCATATGCCAATTGGCATACAGTACACATTTAATAGTAAAACTCATTATTTGTGGAAGAGATAAGCATGTTAAATATGTGACGCAACTCTCTTGTCGTTGTAGAATGTGATTAACCCTCTCCCTGCTGGATTAGCCACAGGTACAGCTTTTAAGGCATCTGCGGTTGCCTTCAGCATGGCGAGGGTTAAATAGATAGAGCCTATAAATATGGTACTATAATAGGATTACACTAATGTAGGCCTACATGTAGATACCTGACTGTATACGTAGTATTAGGTGCTAATGCATGGGTAGTGACCAGGCTGGTGTTTGCAATTTTGATGAAAATGCCAAGTTATATTATATATATAATACATGTATAAATGAACAGTCAAAGATGTGCAGACAGATATCGTCACACATGGGACGTAAACAATTATATATATTGTTTGAAGGTCATGGTGACATGTTAACCGGTTATAATATTACTATCTATATACCCGGAAACGTAATAGGCCTATATAGATATCTTATGCTTTCGTGTGTAGGCTTACTATTGTACATGCCCACATGCACGTGTCGCTTTAAACATAATATGAAATGTTTGTTTAACATGATGCCACATGTAGGGCCTATTCATGCAATATGTTAATAGTATAGTCTAACTGGGTTTTGACGAGTTTAAAGCCATTAGCTATTATATATTACTAGTTTAAGCATATGTCTGTTCCAAAATATGTTTAAACAAAATAATAATAATAACAATCATATATCAGTAGGCCTATAGTAGTGGTAGTAGTAGTAGTAGTGGTAGTAGTAAGTAGTAGTAGTAGTAGGCTTTGTAGTAGTATAGTGTAGTAGTAGTTAGGGCTGAAACGGGTACCCGGGTACTCGGGTAAAGGTCGGGTACATGTACTACTTGAGTAGTAAATTGATACTCGAGTACTCGAGAGTTCATCTTTGTAATGAACAATGGCGGACATATAGATTTTTGGATTTAAAAATGAGTTCGTTTTTCGAAAGTGTTAGCAGTTGCTAAATTATACGACCAAAAAAGTCAGGAAATCGCTTATTTGGCCATCTCAGATTATTTTTTTAATCCGTGAGAGCATGATACCACCCTACTAGTTTACTAATTTGCTTCGCAACCGAAAGCAATTGCGCTTCACGACTTGCAGGCGAGTACTTGAGTACTCGTCAAGTAATTCAACATGAGTACTTGAGTACCAAATGTCCTACCCGTTTCAGCCCTACCCACTACACGTGTAAGTCCGGTACCCACTACAAGTGTAAGTCCATTGCAAGAAACAATTTAATATCTACAGTACTTGTGAATATAATTGGCTAAAACTAACGATGAACATGGTCCTTAAAATAGACTTGCATTTGTAGCATGATTTTCAATCAATTGTAGCTACAACCTTTCTTTGCAATGAGGCCCTATTGTGTTACTGTGTCACCTTTCATTGTTCAATCGTAACTATTCGTAATTTGTAATATTAGTTAGTATTTACTAACTACATGCATCGTTGAAGTTATGAGTTCATGTACGTAACTCCATAAAGACATGTAAATACACGTATATGCTTACGTACACGCAAAATGTATCTACGTAATTGATTTCGTAACTGTGTGCCCCATGGCAGAATGTGACACGTCACCGATTTTCGACAGGATTGCAGAAATTGTATGAAGAACTAACATTACTCGTTTTGCAAGCCCCACGGAGATAGCTTTGCCTCGTGTTCTAAAGGTATTCGTTGCCACGGAACAATGATTATTTGGATGCAGATTCGACATACAAATGACATCTCAGTCCAGTTGCCCCAAGTGGAAACCGCCAAGTCCGGCCATTGCACACAGCCGAAATTGTCCGAGGTTCACTCGTCCATTGGTCAAGCTGAATAGCCCTTCTTCCAAGTGAATTATTCGCTGAATAGAGTTAACTACAGCTTTCACCGAGCCCGCTACCGCTTCTATTCTGTCGGCGTCACGGTCGAGTCGGCATTACGTAATTCCCGGACTATAAATCCACGGAAATAGCTGGACTTGTAGAACCGGTCGAACCCTAGTCGAGCTGGAGAGTTAAAATCTTGACCCGTGGTCATTTCGATATCTGGACAGTAGCTGGACACGACGCTAATCACGAACTCCCCCACAGAAAGAAGAACGTTCGCCATGATGCAACAGACAGACAGAGAAACGGACAGACGGCTCGGACCGGATCTTCTACCATGACCTCTCCGTCGGCGGAGATTACTAAATTACGATGTCGCAGGGCAGTACGTATTTTCTCTGCTTGTCTCCCAGGTAAGAGAACAATGTCACACTATTCTTTCTGGCCATTCTCAAGTGAGCAAACACGTGGACATAATATTGTATCCGACTCGGCTTCCTGTAAATCAACACCTTCTAGCCTTGGCCTGAACCTTCACTGGATATAAGGCCATGTCGGTGTACACTGGACACAGTTCCCTCCCATGAATGCGGATGTTTGAATTTAAGAATTGATTTTTGTTCAAGGGGACGTTTCTAAAATATGAAACTTCAAGCTAAATGGTCATATCCAGAACGTATATATTTTAAATGTCAGGAACGTTATATACGTGATTACTTTAGGGTACATGTTTCCTTTTCTGATAGAACTGTTGCGCTAGTGCGAATTTCCAATCCACGTGTTCCTCCTCCTCGTCCACCTCCTCCTCTTCTGCTTCTTCTGTCGCTTCTTCTTCTTCTCATTCGTCTTCTCATTCTTCTCTCCCTCTTCCTCCTCCAATTCTTATTTTCGTCTTATCCTTCTTCTTCTTCTTCTTCTTCTTCTTCTTCTTATCCTTATACAGTAACTATTAGTACAAGGTTTCTGATATAAAACAACATGTAATATACAATGTATGTGCTAGCAAATTACAGATACTTCTGTTCAAAGATAGTTATGTGTAGGTCTACTATGTTTAGTAGTTTAGAAGGCCGCTACACTCTTATAGTACGGCACATGTCACGTAGCTTTAATTAATCTTTCGCGGAATTCAGTTAATGGTATTCGTCTAATAGGGCTGTATTTTCAAGAACTACAATTATGCAATTAAATTCTATTAAATAATATGTGTAGTTATCTCATTTGAGGATAATTCTTTCTTTTAAACTCGTAAAATTTCGTGACAACAGAAAACAATACAAATTAAAACTAGACATTCTTATAGGCCTAATTAAGCAATTTGCAATGCATGCACTTCCTAAATTGTCAAACGGAATTTTACCTTTAACTATATAATTGCACTGTCTGCAAATGTACGGTATTATAGCAGGTTATCATCCCCCATGCCCTACTTGGAATACTATGTACTTAAGGATATTCATTAACAGACCTTGACACAAACGTTAACCACTATAGTACGTCTTTAAAACATGTGACCCAGGAATTCCACGTTCAATCATTCATGCCTACTTGAGAGTTATGTCCTCTTACTGAGCAACACTAGTGGCCATGTGTAGAGTACGTTATATAAGTTAAAGGGAAGTAACTCGCAAGGATGTCATGCTACTGTACGTAATTTACATTTATATCTAAAATTTACTCCACCGCAATAAATAATTACATGTCATTTCATACCTACCTTTGAACTATTCAAATGGCGAAACAATTAATTTTATTATATACTGGTCTTCTCTAAAGTTAATAACTGCAAATATAGTAAAGTCACAAATTCGTGACGCCGCTTCATATCATATTACTAATATTATAGTCTCTGATATTTACACTTTCATCACATGCGCCCCAATATCAGCAGAGTTATCACCCCGTTATCCAGATGGCGCCACTTAGTGATAGCCGCCAGTAATAAAGCAATGTCACAATGTTACTTATAGTTGACTGTGGTAGTTAGGCGACGTGCGTATTGTACGGTTGCGTAAGCCCCAAATCCGTAACATTGACTGCGATAATGTACGTTAATATATGACATTTGCTGTAATAACTTCCTACCTGCTTGCACTAGGTTGAACACTAGACTCTGTACACTATTCAGATATGGCTGTGTATTAATGACACATATTGTGGCCAATCGAATATTATAGTATTATTATTAAAACAATAATCGCTATTGTAAAGTAGACCGTACAACAATACAAACAAACAAAAACAACCTAGATGATAAACCTGGTAAGATAGATACAATGCTGGGGCCCACTCTGCAGACCTACCATCGAAAACCTGTCGTAAGATAACGACTCTTATCTTACGATAAGTTTACGATTGATTGTAAAGACAAGATAGCTTTGTGGATTGGGCCCCGGGTTCAAGAGAACCATGTTCGTGAAAACAGTAACTAATTACACTAGATGTAACAGACACGCAACGCCTATATTTCTATCATGTTACCAAACCCAGTTTATGTGAGCGTTTAGCATTGCGCTCGCCATATTGACTCCTTGACGGCGTTACATGTACTTTACAAAGATGCCCGGATGGAGCACGTTTGATTCCACAATGCACGTTCATTCCGTGTTGCATTAGAGGCGCGTTAAGGTCGCCCTTCGCTGGCGTTTATTGCTAGACTGAACACCTGTCTACAAGGCTTTAGTAAGTGTATATGCAACAGGGAACCAGTCTAATATTCAGCGACCGACGTCTTGAACTCTCTCTCCCCAGGTCATGTTCTGATCGTGCATAGAGCCATCATGTTTCATGTGGATACGTTTAGAAAAGAGACCCAGGTTGCAATCTGTCAGTCGATCAGGAAAGTCAATCAGAACCCCAAATGTATTGAAGGTAAATGTGATCTTGACAATAAAATCAACTAGTTTGTACAATAGTTACAAATATCTCAAGATTTGAGTCAAACAATTGCAGTTTTAGTGTATTACATCTGGGGCCTCCTGTACGAAGCGACAGTTATGCTGTTGTGTACAGGAATGACCTAGCCCCAATATTACCAGGTTGGGGATATTACTGATTACGAAATATGAGTACGATTGCATGCTCAAGCTCGAAATTTACATGAGGATCAATGTCTTGTTCACAAATCCCCATGTACAAATATTGAGCTTGAGGCTGAGCTTGAGCTTGAGCATGACATCGTAGTCAAAAGGTTTCGTAAGTTCAGTCTTCACGTATGTGTGAAAGATTCCCGCTGTGAAGTAAAGCAATAATTCACTCGCTCGTAATCTCAGGGCCATTAAGCATCCTCTGAAAACCATGGCCAAATGTCTTTATTATATTCACCATTTGACGACAACGATAATTTGTCGGTTGGATACCGTTTTTGAACAAATTATTCCTTAACTAGACCAATCTTGACAATCTCAATTCTGTATTAGCAGAGCTCCATTTGTATGGCGTCGCCTTGGCCGTGTTTATGGTCGGATACTCCCCAGGAGGTTGAGAAGGAAATGAAGGCTTGAAAGCACGTACTGACGTAGTCTCAGATCCCTTGACTGGGGTAATAATAATATAACGATATGAACATGCTTTCGAGCGTAGATTTAGCTCAATATAAATGTTCACATTATTGTTAATTAGTATTACGGCGGGTAGTGATAATGTTTTGCTATAGCCATTATCACTACTCGGCCATAAACGGGGCCAATGTTAAACGCCAATGCTGACAACGTCAGATAACGTTAGGATAGAGATGGTTAAGTGATAATATTGTACTGAATCGTGGAGCATGGTGACAAACGACTACTTGTAATCCAAAGCTGCGGTCACACCGAGACAACGAGAATAACGTTCCGAATTTAGTTTCGCCGTAGCGATCATACTATCTGAATCTCATTATCGTTATAGTTGAAGTATGACCGGGTACTTCATTTTTCGCATAAATAACGATTTTTCAGCAATCCCTCTCGTTATCGTATGTGGTGTCACGGTGTGATCGAAACTCCATAAATAAGTAAATAAGTGAATACATAAGTCAATAAATAAGTCAATATTAAAGGAATAAATAAAATAAATACTAATAAATAACTAGCCGACTTATAAAGCACACGGTTACTAGGATATGTATATATGCTGTACAAGATATTCCCCAATAGATCATTTTACTTTATTGTAATGTCAAAACATGCTACTAAGTTATCCTCTAAAGCCCGGCCATTATGACTGTGTTTCGAGGATGCATAATTCGAAAAATCAGTTTTGTCATGGTCTGATGTGGAAGAACTACCATAATGTCATACATGTGTAGCCTACTTTGGGGAAACATGAAACTCAAGATAGGCCTACATACCATGAGAACCTTATCTAATCATGGCACAACTATTTAGTAATCTACGATCTCTGTGTATAACATACTAATACTAATACACGATGGTGATCGGGAATGACGTCATCAGCTAATACGGTTTCTGGTTGGTTTGGTCCTCTAACCTAACTGACGTACACACTCATTTCATAGATCGTTGTTTAGTAAGGAGAAATAACTCTAGGAAATACGAGTACATTGAACGAGGAAATGTACCACTTTAAAAGTAATTAAAAACCAACCGATGTCGCCTCGAAAGTTAACCAGGGCAAAAACGTGTTTACCTGAAACTACTTGCAAATTGATTTGTATAGCCATGTGGTGTTCAACCAGAGCATAATTATTATGTTCATGCCATCGCGAACATCAATATGTTAATAATGTCAAGTCGCTCAAAAGTACAATACTATCCAACTTCTTCGTTAGATAATCGACTTTTAATATTCCGAGTTGGAATGTGCATTTCCGGTTACGACCGAATATATACGAATGTCACAGGGAAGGTAACTTTACATTAACTACCGGTATGCCATGTTAAGTTACATTGTCGATAGGTGTGAACAGCTGGTCAATTTTGGCCCTACGGCGGTCAGTCTTGACCATATAGTGGTAAAGTTTGCCCTGTGGTGGAGCGGTAAAATAGGGGTCCAGAAAGTAGGCCTATCTTTGACGGTACAAAAGCCACAATGATGCGAATATATGCCAAGTGAATGCTCTTTACATTTGTTTCCCGCCAATTCAGTTCAGAACAATTATAACGGATAAATATTCCTCTCATCCTCGTTCTATGAATGCACCGATAATTCCCTCGTTAAACTGTATTCAGCTAATGCTCGATTTTTTTCTTAATGCAATTGACAAAAAAGAGCCGTCTG
Organism: Lepetodrilus elevatus; assembly: GCA_034780755.1. Taxonomy (NCBI): domain Eukaryota; kingdom Metazoa; phylum Mollusca; class Gastropoda; order Lepetellida; family Lepetodrilidae; genus Lepetodrilus; species Lepetodrilus elevatus. Next base: position 8,071 of record JAVCKZ010058842.1, read on the forward strand.
CAATGCAGTTGCATCGCGTCGATTTAATACGTAGGCCTATTAAAACGCCCTTCAAACCCATTTTCCAAAGCAACAAATGTTTTAATCTCAAGCACAATAATACATTACGCAATTACACAAGAAAAGCAGCTATATATCCCCAGCGGTTATCGGCCTTAGTTGACGGTCAGATGACAGCTTTCTCAAACAATACGTGTTAATGTTAAGAAAAAATACTTTCACAGGTAGCTAAAGCGAACGCGGATTACGCAACCCCCCGGGGACTTTATATATCCTTTCATGTAATGCTAATCCCCCTGGGGCCGCTTCCATGGGCTTATTAACGCTTGGCCGGCGCAAATTACCAGGAATAAGACATTGATTACTGGGAGTTGACCTTGCGGAATGACCCATTGTGTTGTAGCCGCTGTTACGTAATTAGCGTTGGCCAGCGCTCACTGTCATCTAATGCGCGAGCGCTCTCCCGCGGTTGCGGCAAGGCGGTGGCCGTACCTATACCTACCTAACTGGTCATTGTGTGGTCAGAGTTGCCGGACAATAAGACTGGCGGTCAAGACGCACGTATTGACCAGTGGTCGGACCCAGATACAGAAGCCGCGGTCAATGATGGCTGTTTCTCTGATAACGTTATCATGTAAGTATGCCTTTAAAATTTTATGCTTTGATATCGAATAATATTTATGTCGGATGTTACGTAAGGCTGTTGAGTAATGTTATTAAAAGTAAACGGTTGTATTGATAACGGGGAACCCAATCCAACCCATTGATAAGAGTTGCTTGGAAAGTAATATTTCCTGAATATGCAACACTCCTTTATGCGTATGAGGATTTATAGATCGAATACTAGTATTAGTTTATTTCATCGATTAAGTAAGACGTACATTACGAAACCGGCCACAAAACCTACTAAAATTCAAACTTAAAATAACTTCTTTAATTCTGTATAGCAAAACTGATCGACATCGACACTATAGTAATCGTTCGCACCATTGTCATGACTAATATACAACATGCAACTTAATAATGTACACATTGTATAAATGATGTATCAGTGTCGAAACGATGTTAATGTGAAATATGTTTACCTTTTAAAAACACCTGAATAAATACTGAGAATTATTTTTATAAAATTGTGAATATTTAATTGTTGAAAACACATAACATCTACCTCGTATACTCGTGCTCATTCTTAGACATGCTGACATTGTAGTTAATGAAATATATTTAATTAATGAATGCTATATACAGTAGCATATTAGTGTTAATGCTTAATGCAATCCGAAATGGCTTCTGTATATTCCGATGCTAAACCATGTATTGAATCGGAGGATCGTTATTCGACCTTGACCCCTGTAACCGATGTCCAGCCTTATGCAACACGTGACTAGGCGTATTGATTCCATACATCCCAACATCAAGACGACGTGGAGACATGTAATTGGACGCTTCGCCGCCATCTTGAATTTTGATATTCGAACGGATTTACCAACACTAACGACTAGTATCATTACGAAGATTTGTCATTCAATTAAAACTGATCAATTTCTGAATACTTAGATCGATATTTTATATTTTGAGATGTAGATCTACTACGTAAAAGTAAAATAGTGAAAACTACGTAAACATGGTAAATGTATATGAACAGTGGTGTTTCAATGTGCTGACGATTTAACTTTGGTCTTCTAAAACTATTTAAATAAAATATATTAGTTAAACTAACTTGTTAACATTATTAGTATTACTATGATTACTTTTAAACTGTCGCAGTTGGCATTAATATGAATGATAGCTAGTATTTTGAACTGGAATTAACGTGACCATTAGTTCATACAATATTGAAATTGAATTCGCTATTAGTATTGAGGTTGTCTGTATCACGTACGTGTAAAATGGATAATGTATTCCAAGCAGTTTTCATCACAGCATACTAGTATTAATTATCTCCTCTATCCATACGCAATTCTCGGCCTTGGTTATAACGCTGTTGTTTCTATACTATGCATTCATTTAATCACGCCAGCTGTAGTATGTAGTCTGTATACGCGACAGGTGTTACCTGAATGGTGCGACCAGGTAGACTATAGCTATACTTCATTTTACAAATCAACGTCTCTCCACGTCTAAATTCAATGGAGGCTGTTGCATGATAAACAATGAGCACTGCTCTGTGATAATGATGTAACTACCGTCGCTAAATTAATGCGCAAACTTAGTTTCAAATTTATTTGATTCAAGGTTTGGGAAATTGACTGTTCTAGAAGAACTTGTGAGTCGATCGGTGATCAAACATTTTAATGCATAATGCACTGCTGTGTGTACATTTTATAACGCATGTATTTATGTCGAATTTTGTTTTCTAGTATTTGATAACCAGTGTGTTGTAGATAACTAGTGTGTTCTAGTTGGTCGATGATTTACCTTCACAAATAGTGCTTTGTAAAGAAGACATTCTATTGTATTTCTTGCCAAAGGAAACCAAATATGCCAAACAGAACTGTTCCAACAGGACATATCAATGTATGGCATGGGGTCGAGTTGTTGCTATAATTTCCTGTTTTCAAGTAAAATCATAAGGTATTTTTATTGATTGTAATATAGATTGTAAGTGAACCTTTTGGTACGACTATATTATGTTATAGGTAGTGTTGCGTATGAGTAATACATACTGTACTATTGATCTTAAATAGCTAACTGAAGTTATAAAATAAACTTTGAATAATTGTGCCAAACTATACTTTGTATTTTTTCTTTTTGCCGGGCATTATGAGAGGGGGGATAACTTGTAATTAGCTTTATACACTGTAATATTGGGGCACTTTCAGTTTAATGACTTCATCTTTATTTTACAAATAAAACAGAATAATATTGTTATAATTATTTTTACGTGTCCATTTGATCCCAGATTTAACAGATACAAATTAATTTACGAATATACCAATAGAGTAACAGCTCTGCTTATGCTTTAGATGACGTCACCACTCCCAATATGAAGTAGTGGCGCTAAAGGTATGATTTAACACCACCTGGCGGCAATATATGTCCATCCGGGTACCTGCATGTGTGATAATAATAATAACGCTGGTAGGAGATAACAAATGGGACGTGCTCAGCGTTTATACCACTGCACAATCAGTGAATCGATAAGAGATGGCTCGTTATTCCCCGAGGACACGTCCCTTATCAATATTAGTAAGCCTTGGTCACTTTATGCCGTAGTTGCCGACGTTATTACTGCTGACGTTATTACTGCTGACGTTATTACTGCTACTGAAACATGACCAACGCAACACAGTATACAATCTACATACATTTCGTATGCTATATTATTTCCATTTGCATCTCGCTTTAAATATTGTTTTATTGCGTAGCCTACATACTGAAAATATGTATTTATATATTTTTTAATTGGGGCTTAGAGTCGCTTTCTAGATTATCTACCCGACCCTCTAGTTGCTTGTATCATGTACTATTTTAAATTAATATTATATATATACACTTGACAATTTATAATTCCTTGTATCCTGCTTTGGTTACGATGACAATGCACTGCCAACACTTGGAACTACTACGTGTATTATACAACTTATTGAGTGGCTGATGTATATTGTATCGCTCTGTGTTATTAAATTCATGCGTTATTATTATGCGTCATATCTATCTCTTCCCTCTTCCATCTCTATTCCCTCTTTTCTCTCTCCCCACTCTCTATCTATTTCTCTCTCTCTCTCTCTCTCTCTCTCTCTCTCTCTCTCTCTCTCTCTCTCTCTCTCTCTCTCTCTCTCTCATTCCTATCTTCAAGTTAACCGCCAGAGGGTGGTTTCTACTACTATATATGTCTGTCTGGGAACCTGTAATATCCACAAGATGCTCCTTTATATTGTATGACCTATTGTTATCTGTATCGACCTACAGGTGGCGCCTTCATATCCGTCTAAGTGGCGGCCATCTGACCATCCACCTACCGGTCTAGGATTAATTATCGCCACTGGACAGCTGACACTGTCATATTTAGTAATTATCGACTTCAGTTGGATTGACTGATTTGTCTACATTTTTACAATGTACATGTGATATACAATGCTATACAATCTATAAATGTCCTTATAAGCATGTCCGTCCCTGATCCCTCAGTAGAAACCTCGGTAGAAACCTGTGCCTTACACACTATTGACGTACCTCGGTTCTTCATTCGGTCTCGTCCTCGTGGTCGAAGTGTACAATATCTACGTCGACCTTCACCACGTCTCAGCCCGCGTTCAATTATTCTACCAATACTGAGATTGGATTCACACGGTCATCTATATGTATAGTATGTAGATCTCAGGAATAGTCGTAATTCACATGCAATTCGGTGTCACGATAACCAGCGTGTACGTCTTAGAATTATTTGCTGCTGTGGGTGGGGTTTTATTTCAGGCATCTGTTGGTCTTCTTTTGGGTAGCCGTTCGCATCTGAATGCTTAGAGAAATACAAACAGATAAACCAACGTGTACGTCTTAACATTACCTTCTGCTGTTGGTGTTTTTCTCAGGCATGTGTTAGTCTTCCTTTGGGTATCCTCTACAATGCTATGGGTTAGTTTTAGATTGTTGCATCTGAATAATTAAAGAGATGCGAACAGAACCACGTATTAACTAAGGGGAGAGGATGTGTTAAGTTTCATTACACAGGTGTGTTCACATGAGCACGTTGTAATTACACATCGACCGCGTTATGTCCCACCTCGGTGCTGTCAAACATCACAGACTATGCCCGAATTTCCACGCATGTCGATAGGCTTATCTTAGATGGATTTGGGCATCTTAGATAGAATTGGGCTAAACTATCTAGTTCCTATTATAACAGAATAGTAGATAAGTCCCAAGCACATGGGGCTAGAGTACATACAGCATTCTAGAACACAGTCTTGTTTCCTGACAGGCTAAGTAAATCACACTAGCCAGTGCATATGATGACACTAAACAACATACTAGTTGCGTTCACATGATGACACTACTGGCATAGTCGCCACACGATGACACTATAAACAGCAAACGACCATCATCAGCTCAAACTCTCTCTTGCAGACTTCTTACTGGTAGATCTAGTTTTACTTCTGAAACCAACAATTCTCATTGCAATATATCTAAACTGTGACAATGTATTATATATATGCTCGTATTCAACACCATGTCCTCAAGCAGTAAACAAATGCAGTGAAGACAATACATTTGTCGTAAAAATTATGTTAATGCTTTCGCATGCAACCAACAATAAACTATCTCATATTACTCACTTACCAACACATAATAGGTTTTTCAAAATATGTTCATGAGAGAATTGCATGATCTTGACATCAGTCTACTATCTAGTATCTATACTATGTCTATATAGATTATTAAATCATAAAAACATTACTATAAACTTAAAAATGATGTCTCCTATATTGACCATTTTAATGTACCTCTAGATAATATGTGCGGCTCTAGATATTTTGGTTAGCGCGTCTCTATCATGTATCCTGACATGTCCAGGCTGGATCTGTTCACGATGACATCCAAGACGTGTCCTCTCCACTCGCAGATCATTGTCCTTCTAGATAATGAACACTGCGAGAGTAAGACCAGTCACGTGATTAGAATATTGGTACCTATTATCAGAGACTCGTATCTTCACTAGCTATCCGGTGAGCTCGTTGCATCCAGATTCCAGATACATTAGATTCAAGCAATGCCTGAACATATCAGATATGATATTTATTTAATATAGCGACGTCTGTATTTCTACACATAGTGCCAATGGTTACGATCCATGGTTGATGCTTAGACGTGCAAACTAATAGTCATGTCTGTAAAGACGAGTTTAACCCCAATCTGGAACTGCTCTACCATGAGAAGACGTCGCGTGGGGACCTGAGTTCCGCCGTAGTGACCACGTTTCCTGTGTCAGGAAGCCCCCGTCTAAATAGGTCTGGTAATTGCACAGATACACCAACACCAAAGTCAGGGTGATATACATGAGAGTGTAGTATTCGCTGTACATATGGAGCAATTGTAAAGTTAAGGTTGCAGCATGTTGACATTACGTGCCGTGCCAATACTACGTGTTTACTATCTGAGAGTACAAGTATTATGTAGATGGCGTCCAAGTGCGTTCATCAGTCTCTTTGACCAGTGGTCAAGAGCAGCAATGTCCAGAGATCGCATTGTTCTTAGAAACATCTAATGACATTTTGCCACTTGGACATTCCGGGCATTGAACCCGTCGAGATGAGATAGCTATCTTTGTAGCGCTAGACCAATGATCAGTGACTATCTTTGTATCCCTAGACCAATCAGTGAGTATTTAGGAAAGTAGATATCACTGTCGGCTACAGATTACTGTCTTGCTGAAATCTATACATAGATACATATACCATATATATGAAATATATACATATACCATGCATGGCGTACATATTATACTTGTTATGATTAAATAATCATTTTAACAATATCTATTCTCAAAGAGACATTAAACATGCAATTATTAAACTAATTATGAACTGAAAAGGAATTGGCACACGTAATAACTGGATATACGGTATCTGAAATCCGTCCACCCCAAAAAATAGAAATAATGATGTTATGAAAGAACTGGATCAATCGAAGATGTATCAGAAGAATAGATAATGTACTTTAATTAAATTTGAGACGATTTCAATGAGAATACATTTGCACTTTGAAAGAGTTTTTATCTCTTTTATTTGATTGAAAACTGTATCTCATTCGAGGCGTATAGTGTAGTCTAGAGGCAAATGGTTAATTCACATTAGATTAGGCAATAGTATAAATCTTAATGGTTACATTTTCTTCATATATCTGAAGAAATTTATAATTCAGTGTGAACTAACAATTATGTGATCGATCGTACATGCACTATTAGCTGTGGTCCACCCATGGTCTAAGAGCTGAACCAGCTTTTCCAGGTGTATGTTGCTTTGTTGTTGCCAGGAATCGTCAGGAGGATTGCCTTGGGAAGGAGCAGAACATGGCAGACCAGACGCTCATCCTATCCCTCGGGTCCTGTCAGTGCATCCTTCTGGACTCCTCTCAGTCAACAAGATGTGTACCTCACACAGATTCCTGCTGTTAGACACTGCGAGAGGCAATACTTCACAGTGTATAAATATTAGCAGTGCACTAGAGGGTGTTTAGGCCTGATGGACACCGTGCACTAGAGGGTGTTTAGGCCTGATGGACACATTGTCATCTGAAGAACGTGTTGCGATTTAGTCCCTTCACAATCGTTTCTGGACCATCATCTTCAGAGTAAGGGAGGCAACCGCTACAGAGCTGAATTAGTGTCTGATGGTTCCCGAAAGGGATCATGTCTTCAGAATTAAGGAAATATAGTCAGTGTCATCTTTGTCGTTGTCAACAACTAGTAGACGGCGGCTAATACTGACTTTGGCAGTAACACTAATCTCAAAAGGAAGTGGATATGCCAGATGACCCGTGCAATGGCAAATAAAGTGGTTGCAGAAATTGCCCGTATGGGTATTGGCAGCCCACGTCATTTTAGGAATATAAGGGGTGGAGTGGAGTGGAGAATAGGGGTAAGAGTGGTAGCGGGTTGGTAGCAAAAAGGAAGTACGTTAAATTACATACTAATCTGTATGCGTGCGTAGGTTCAACGTTAATAATCTAGATCAAGTTAATGACTCAAGTTATGAGACACATGCCTGAAGGAAATGTCTGTATTTGTTGCCGTAGATGCGATCCGTTAGTTAGCGACACATAACAGTAGAACACGATAACAGATCATTATGTGCATTAACCAAGTTTCATTGGGGGGGGGGGGGGGGGGGGGGGG
>JAVCKZ010058853.1:0-30135 GCA_034780755.1 Lepetodrilus elevatus
AACTGAATCGTCGTGATAATGAAAAGTTACTGCTACACATGCAACTAAACCGTCGTCCGACGTGGAAGCGCCGACGCCCGTTATGCTGACTCTGAGTCGGCATAACGCGAGTCGGACGACGATTTGGTTGCATGTGTAGTGCCGGCATTAGTCACACATGATATTCCATAAACTAGTACCAACGTCACTTGGAAATACAGCCTAATTTAAGAAGAGCATGTGCATATAATACAGTACGGTATGCCAAATTGTGATATGACTATGAGTGAAATAATCTTAAGTTAAAGCTGCTCTGAACCCCAATTCAACTATAAGAATGCTGTGCCAGGGATTTCAATACACAGTCCCATACTTGGCTGATTAATTACAACACGATGTTCCCAATACCATGAATACTGACATATTTGTACATAGTTTAGCGTAACTAGAAATTACTTCATCCGAAGCATTGATGGTAAATAGAACAATGTGTAATATTTTATGTAAATAAGGATAGGATTAATAAGAGACATCTGGGTCAGGTAGGTTATGTCATACTGTGCTCATTTCTGTACTGATGTATGTTATTTGATCAGAACTTGCCCTTAGGGCAATACTATAAATAAATATAAAATTCAAAATGTTAATAATCCTAATTCGTGACAGTTTCTATCTACCTATGTCAGTATCTGGATTGCACATATTTAAGCCCAGCGCTTATTCTGTAGTCCCTCATGAACTTACTTTCATTACTATAAAATATATAAATATATAAATGTATTTGTTTTGTTACTGTAAATATTTCAGAAAATATTTGTTTAATTTGTTGATTTATTACATTGCATTCTGAACCTATTATTTTTGTATTCAATGTGTTCAATAACCAATAAGGAATGTCAGTGTCAGTAAACGTGAGATGATTCATTTGAAATCCCTATAAAATTATTTTCCACATGTTCAGTAAGAAATGATAATGTGATTATCTCCCCAGGTGGCATGTTGCTGCGGGCCAGCCTCGTGTGCACTCTGCTCAAAATGTTGCCCTCGGATGAACGAGTCCACCGGAACACGGATCATGTTCACCACTTTCCTGATCCTGGGATTTACCATCACCTGTCTCATGTTGTCGCCACAGCTACAGGACGTCATCAAGGAACAGGTACGCATCTAGCATTCTCAACTCCATCAGAGTTATGTCATGTTTGAATATTTTAAAATTTTATTTAAAAAATATTTTTTAATGAGCATTGTTGATTGAAGCAGTCTGCGTCTCATGCTGGATTTGGCACAAGCACTGCTCTTTAGGGCATCTCTGGTTGCCTTCAGCATGAAGAGAGTTAATTATGTAATAGATTTACTTGCAGCCAAAACAAATTTTGACCTCAGTCAACATGGTCAACCACTAGATCACCGGCTTATCTATATATTATCTTGAAGGGTCGATCAGTAACTACTAATTGCAAGTGTAATTTAAGTATAAGACACAGCTGAACTGTGTGTTATGTGTGTAATGTGTGCATCTGGCTGATAGTGTTGAATGTTTGTCTATGATCAGATTGATGAGATGGCAGCAAACTGGACTGTTATCACTAGTCTGGAGTAGGTTGCAATTTGGGATGTGATGTCTGTATGTAAACTTGCCTGGAACAGCCAAGACATGAGTCTGCTTCAGGCTCTCACCCCACCATGAGCATGTCACAGTGATATGAACGTGAAGTACATCCTTCAATCACTCACTCAAATACATGTATTTTACATGATATAAATGATTTTTATGTAAGAGTTACAACCATACTTTCCGAGGTGTATCGGTCAATATCCCTACAGTTTTGGTAGTGGGGCCTCCGAGGCGGTATACTCCTCTTCCGGTCGAGTACTACATGGTATAGCATTTAAATGTAAAATCTATGTAATTTCTGAGAAAATAAATGTATAACCTACCGTAGTGTAAGTTTTTAATAGATCATCGACCCGCCAGATCACCCATGGGATCTTCTAACCCTGCATGTTGACATGGCTATATATTATCATAGAATGTAATTTTGGAAGAACTTGAGAACTATATTTGTTCAAGATCACTATTTTGCCTCACTTGTTTTCTTTTTATCTAGGTTTTACATATATTTCTGCTGTTGTGTTCTAGGTACCCAAGTTCAACGAGACCTGTGTGATGTTGAACGTCGGGGAGGAATGCAGCCGACTGATGGGGTACAAGGCCGTGTACAGTCTGTGTCTCGGCATTGTGGTCTTCCACTTCCTGTTGATGGTCGTGACGCTGTGCGTACCTTCCAGCAACCACTGGCGCGCCTCTATACACAACGGGTAGGTAACCACGGAGGAACCCTCTTCTGTGTGTATGTGATTGAAATCATTGTCTTACTTGCTTGAATGTCTTTATCTAGCTGGTTTTCTTCCATGAATAATACGGGTAGTATCCACATTGGAATAACGACGTCATTTCAGAATCAATTTGCTTTATGTCCTAATAAATACAATTAAATGGGTTCATGTCAGAAAATTCCATCATTTACGATTATCATTATCTAAATTTGTTTGTTTTCGATCATCAAGTTTTATTTTCCCTAGCTTCAAGTTCTACCAGTATACTGTATGTGTAATTTTAAATAATTGGAAATTGCTATCTCAGAAGCTTGGCTTAATTAATCTTCTCCATGCTGGATTAGGCACAGATAAAGCTCTTTAGGGCATCTCTGGTTGCCTTCAGCATGGAGAGTGTTAATTGATAGTCGATGTAAATTTTCGACTTTGTACAGATATATAATATTTCCTTTCCTCAGGTACTGGCTCTTCAAGTTCCTTATTCTATGTGGGTTGTGTACGGCCGCCTTCTTTATACCACCCACCTACAGTCTATGTAAGTACCAGCCGCGTCACAAACACCATTGGAGGGTGTGGATTGCAGTGGTTTCAATAGGTGCCAGCAACCGGCAAAATTGTCCATCTATTTCAGAGTATTTCCCTAATTTTGCTACTTTCAATCTTGCTGATACTACAGTGCTCCCTCGATATAATGCTGAAGTTGGGGTCCATGACATGCCACCCGCGTTATATAAACGAATATAATTAAAGAAGAAAAAAAGATTTTTATTTTGATTATCGAAAGGCATTATATCGAAGGGCATTATATCGAGGGATCACTGTACTTTGTAGGTGAAAGTATGATTTATGCAGGTATTTTGCCTCTTACTTTTGCTACTCTGCCACCTACTTCCGATTCTAATGAAACCACTGCGTTCTCACAATGTTAAAGGTATCCTAAGGATTAATTTACGGTTTTGTAACAAATTTAGGGAGATGCGCTAAAGTGCTGTACCTGTGCCTAATTCAGCAGGAAGAGGGTTAAATGTTTATTTTTTCTAATAATCGGATAAGAACAAAGGCAAAGCCTTGACAGTCACATTGTACTATTTAATGCATCTTAAATCTTTGTGTTTTGTCGTCGTCTATGGGGTGAAATATTCCCGCATCGACGTAAAACAATAATTCACTCACTCTTTGTGTTTCAGTACCAGGATGACATCACAGAGTTAAACGAGATCGCCAAGCACCGCCCAAGGTCGGCGCTGGTCCTGGGAATCGCCCAGGAGAACCGGCAGATCCGTGACTTGCAGCAGGAGAACCGCGAGCTCCAGATGTCGTTGGAGGAACACCAGAGCGCCCTGGAACTCATCATGCAGAAGTACCGCGAGCAGATCATGCAGCTTCTCCAGAGCAACAAGGTGGAGGAGGTGCTCTCGCAGAAGGTCGACAATTCAAAGGTCAGCAGTGAACGTATAATAGGAAAATTAAATTTTTTATTTTTGTTATCAATGTTTATTTTTGGAAAGTGCAATGGTAATTTAACCTTCTCCCTACTGAATACAATCAAAGTGTTCTATTTCTGCATGTGATCGTGCAACTTAAGTCGCCTTCAGCAAGGAGAGGGTTAAATGCATGCAATCACAGATTTGTATTGCTGCAATTGACCAAATATGAGTTACCGTAATAGTTTAATCAATCCATCAATCTTACGTTGAACAGACGAGCCATGATATGATAGAAATAATCTTGGTGGGTTCTAAACCCCAATTTATATATCAAAGAAAATACTTGACAAGCATGCTAAAATGTTTAGGTTATGACCCCAGCACGCATGCACATGTGTACACATACTAGTCATGGACACACACACACACACACACACATATTTTCTATTTCTTAACTCCCTACCTGCTGGAGGCAACTGGAAATGTCCAACAGAGCAGAGTCTGTACCTAATCCAGCAGGGAAATGGTTAATAGGTGACAATTTTATTTTATGTAAATCTGACAGTGTACGTTCATCTTCTCACCACAGGAGGAAGTTGTGGAACTCCTGGGTAAAATCGACGAGATGGCAGCCGTGATGCACAAGGCCGTCAAGATCGACGATGACTCGTTCACGAAGGAACACGAACAGATCAGACAGCTGCAGACCGAGAACACAGCACTGAGGGAAATTCTGGAGGTGTGTACGACATCGGGCGACAGAATCCTCAAGTCCAAGGAAATGGAAGACAGCGCTTGTCAGACATCGTCCGACTCATGACACGCCAGTTACTGACGAGATGTCACGGCATAATAATATATAAATGTATATTGTATAAATATGTATTTCGTAATGTGACCAACCTGCTTGAAATTAAGAGAATACACTTTGCAATGACTACGAGTAAATATAGTCATTGTGTATGATCTTGCTGATATGACTGTACGGCTATTGATATCCTGTTCATGTGACTTTATGGCTAGCGGTATGTCACTTTCATATGACTATGGCTAAGGATGTCCTGCTGGTATGACTATGGCTATTTGTGTCCTGTTGATATGACTATTGATATTATTTTATGGCTATAGATTGATATGACTGTAAATTTCACATTTAAATGACAGAGCTACACAAACTTCTATTGCTTAAGATTTGAATCAGAACAGCAAGATTTGATAGAAGCTAATTGGTCCCAAGTATGTAGAGTTTTTATATATAGGAATAAATGAATAATATATTTCCACATATTGCATGCTGAAAACAGGGTTCCACTTAGGTTTCAATTTTTTAGAGTCCCGGGGACGCATGTTGATATACTTATCAACAATCTTTTATTAATAAAGTGCGTCCAAACTTGAAATGTTTGCGTACGGAACGCAGGATTGCGCGTTCGGAGAAACCCTGGTATTAGGGTTCCTTCAGTCCTGCATTGAACTAGCAGTCAGCAGGTCATTGTTGGAAACAGATGTCTCTTTCTCTCTGGTCATTGCAGCGAAGGTCAAGCCGCGGACAGTTCTCGACGGAACGGAAGTGAGCGTCTTGTCACTGATTGGCTAGAAGGTGTACACGTTCATAAAAGATCCACGAGTCATTAGCCGCATCTCGTCTGGACCAACGACGAAGATTAGCGGCTAATTAGTTCCACGGCAGTGTAATTAGTGAAGTTAGTCGGGATGTTTCAGGTGTTTTCTGCTGCTGAAGAACGCCCGTCGTTGAAATAGCACAAGTATTAACACAGATATCCTGCTTCGCCCAATTAAAACGTTCTTCAAGATGTCGGGGGTTGTGTGTTCAGTTTGCAATTCCTGTACGATTTGACGCAATTTGAACATATCAAACATGTCTCGAGTTTTCTCTGGCGTCAAGTAGGCATGATAGAGAACGCCCGTATTTTGTTTTCTGGAATTCGTGATCTAATTGCATAATTAATTAGGAGGTCGTTCGAGAAGATCTGACATGTGTAATATCCGGATGTATCGAAATTGAAATGAAGACAATTTGGAATTCGTTAGATGACGACATTGGCCAAATCTTAAGCCTCTCAAAGAATCCACTTGGCATCCGAGACATTTTACCTCGGAAATATCTGTGTTTTTTTTTTTTTTTGGGTAATCTCTTGAAAAAGAGTGCTACCAAAACATACCCTTGATGTAACCCATTTCTATTAAATAAAATTCTGAATTACATGTACTCGCAAGACATGTTTATGCATAAAGAACACTATCAATTTGTATCCTAACTTCAGAGTCTTTTCGTTTCCTATTAAAATGGCTTCGGATTGTGTTTTTCTTAGAATGTAATTTTTTTCTCATGTTAACTCATTGAGCTACCGAAGGTTTTTCAATTAGGAAATTGGTTTCGGGATAAAACATCCATTTTCTTCTGTTTGTTAATTTCCTTCCTGTTTATACCAACAGAAGGAGAATAGAGAATAGGAAGTCTACTTTCAGTTTCAGATTTCTTTCATTTTTCAACATTGCACGAACTGTCTGATAAAGTATTAATGCCGCAATTGAACTGATGGTATTTTTTTTTCATTTTCTTTTATCCAAAAGCTAGATTGAACATTTGTGTGCAACGGACATTGTAAAACCTAAATGCAATTGGCAATGTACTTAAACATGTTGACAGGTGTAAATTTGTGAGTGACGTGTGTACATGTACATTTTTTCATGAAAGTTTAAAGTTCATGCAAATTTCAAACTTTTAAGTTCTTGAAATCAGACACTCAGTAGCTTCAGAATACCAACATTTTTCTACTTGCTGCCATTTATGAAATTATGCAAATTGCTAGACGTCGGGACACTTATGCACAAACTGCCGATTCTTCGAATAGTGTAACTCTGATAAAGTCTTTAGGGAATGTAATTTTAAATAAAATCATAATATATTGTCTGTATTTTTTTTTTTTATTCATCTCTCTGCATTGGTATCATACATGATTATTCTGATGAAAAAATAATTTTGCATCTACCCGGTAATGAATACGATAGCGCACATATTTTATTAAAGTTTTCATCATCACTTCTTTATTTATTTTTTTTCCCAGGGTATAGCAATATATCCTGGTGATATTTTGCATTTAATTAGCATAGTTTAAAGCTAAATTTGAATTTATATACAAGTGTTTATAGACACGTATCCATATCTAAATCAAATTATTGGAATACACAGAAATGGCCATACTATGGATTCAAACAGATGTTCCTCCTAAATAATTATCCAAAATTATCAGATTATATTTTACAATATCCCGTCAAAAACCAGGAAATCGAAGCTGACAGTAATTCACCAAATGTCTCCTTAAAAAAAACCCAGACAATTTGTTAACACATTTTCCCCACTTCCGAAATTTTAATAAATTTTCGGCAGCCGTACTTTGGAATGGAATCAAAGACGATATGAAGAATCCAAGATTTGACGCGAGGACAGAACTCCCATCAAACTAATGAAGCAAGTGCCCAGAGCATTAAGAGAAAAATCTCTGCATTAAACTGTGACGAGATCCTTAAAATAATTACTATAGACGGCAGTATTCGTAATCAGCTGGCGAAAATGCAACGACACAATTTTGTGGGTGAACTCTGGTGGAAAGGAGGACGAAAAATCAAATATTGGGCACAGGAGCATTCTGATTGGACGATCCACGGGACGAGTGTTGTTATTTTAATTACGTGTTTAAACGAAGACCATCTTCGGCGACCCCACAAGAAGGGGTTGTGTAATTTGATGATGGTGCCCGAAATTCCGGGACAATATGGCACCTGATGACGAACGGATCTCGGATCACGTTCGGGGACGGACCTCTGAATGTTTGTGATTCACCGGACTGGCTAACATCCATATTAAGATAATTACGTGAACACGGCTCTTAATGTTTGGGGTATTACTGCCATTGTCGTATGCACTGTAATGTAATGTTTTTTACATTATCATAAATCGAATGAAGTTGCGGTCGCGAAATGTCATTGCAGCTTTTTTCGTGATCAAAACAATTTAGAATTTCTATGGTAATAAATATTTTCGAGACAACAATAAAGAGAAAATATTGTTATTCCGCATGACGAAAAATGTAATTGTTGTTTTCTTAATATAATATAATAGGATAGAATTTTATTAGTATGGTAATAAATGTTGTTATCCTGAATATTGTCTTTATCTCATAAAGAGAAAATATTTTAACTGATAAAACGAGAAATATAATTATTGTCACCTTGATACAGTAGATAATATTAGGTTCACGATATCCCACATATCATATATCATATCATAGTCTGTCAGAAAAATATCGATCCTAGATTGAAGACTCTTTATTATAACTTGATGACAGTTGTGGCGAATAATACATAGAGAATAAAGAACTCATTGGGAAATGAGTCCAGAATGTCATAATGTCGATACAGCGAACAGCATCATGGAACGTTGTAAAACCAGCATGTGTATTGCACCACATACGACATCAAACGAGTGTCTAATTGGATTGTCGTCTGCCAGAGATAATCTGCCACCCTCTAGGTAACACTAGGTGGCGCTGCTAGGTAGATCGTCGTCTTTTATGTTTTGCACTGCGGTTCGGGCTTTTGGTGCCGATTTTAATTTCATCAACCAGAAACGGCAAATGTCACCCCCTAGGTAAAACTAGGTGGCGCTGCTAGATAGATCAGCGTCTTCCTCGACGTGCACTAGAGTTCGTGGAGTGTACTGATGACATAATTCGGTCTAGGCGCTCGGATCTCCGTGTCTGCACTGCCACCTGATCTTCATCAAGGTGATGAGTCTCCCACTGATTGTAATTTGGGCGTAAATTGTCGAAAGAAAATAGTTCGCAGGTGTCGCCTTTCGAGTAGACATATATAACGTCAATTTACCGAATCCAAACATACACTGTGATGAGGCTCGGTGGGGAAAGTTGGCTTTACCAGTTGTCATAATGAATGAAAAATTAATATTTTAGCGCCACTTGGCTATCCATGGTGCAAACTAGTAAATAATATAACGTGACAGTACTTGCTAAAGGTAAACTAAGGGCGAGTAGGAATTCATGGTTTTTTTGTAAACATTTGTTATTTATATCATTATTCGGGCGAGTACATTTTAAAGTTAGTTATTATCCTTTTCCAATTCACACATCACTTTATAAGACGGTATTTTTTTCAAACATTTTTACAGGCCGGCGTTATGTAACATGACATCAAGTGAAGTTAAAGGATATGAAATTGAAGTTATGGAAGTGAAGATAATGAAAGTAAAGATATGAAAGTGAAGATACGAAAATGTGGAGACGAAATTGTGAACAGTGATAGGTACTCAGGGCTGTCCAGATGGTCAATGGCGCTGAAACGACGGGTAAATGGTGGCCATGAAACGCTAACTTGAAGGACATTTACAACAGGGGATCCATTAGTACTGGCTAAAATGTTATGTCTATATGTCAGAGAAGAGACTCCAACTCTCTCTTGAGTCCTCGACTCAGACTCGTATCTCGACTTATCCAGTCGTAAATTCTACCAGCAGCAAATAGCCGGAGCAGACGCGACTCCTTCGACCAGGAACTCTTCAACCTATGAGAGTCAAAAGAGCTTAATGCGTTCGGGGATCGAGACGCGATTGTATAACCACACCTACGTCTCAACGCGACAATTACCAGTGTATTCAGAACGGTCGTACATCTCCGAGTAAAACGGTTCCCACTGTCAGACTATTTTCTCTCGAGGAGGGATAAGTGGGCGACACGTCTGAGCCCGGACTACTTTGGGAAATGTGGAGAATTTTTCTACGGCCAACAAACTGATCGTCTTTTAATAATCTATTGCATTATCACGACAACATTGGAGTTTTGAACATTTAGTTATACTATTATCTATGAAGCCGGAAAACTGTAACTAAAATTTTCACATAGGTATGCACCGAAGCAAGATGTCTCGTAAAACCTGGAGATGGGGTTTCCGAGGCTTATGTCCTGACAAATCACACAGGTATGCACCAAAGCAAGATGTCTCGTAAGACCTGGGGTTTCCCAGGCTTATGTCCTGACAAATGTCCTGGGTATCATTTCACAAAGCTTTCAAATCTACTACAAGACCGTAAGCACTCTTGCAGCGATCTCGTGTACATGACAATCAAGCTCTTACGAGAGCTTTATGGTCTCATAGTGGATATGAGTGAGTGAGTGAGTAAATATGGAGTTTAACGTCGCTGCGGGAATGTGGATATGAGAGCGTGGAGAAATTATATCCTGGACATTCGTATACATACAGGAGTTTGTCCAGAACTGTGTCCTTTGATTATCTAATTGTTTCTGATTAATAAAGCCAGATTTCTACCAAGACCCAGAGATGGAAATACGTACAAAGCAATGATTGTTCACTGAAACATCTCTAGTAAGCACTAGAATTATCTAATTGTTTCCGATTACCAAAGCAAGATTTCTACCAAGACCCAGAGATGGAAATACGTACAAAGCAATGATTGTTCACTGAAACATCTCTAGAAAGCACCAGAATTATCTAATTGTTTCCGATTACCGAAGCAAGACTTCTAGCAAGACCCAGAGATGGAAATACGTACAAGGCTAGTGGCCACAATGGCAGAAACTTCTCCAGTAAGCACCAGAATTATCTAATTGTTTCCGATTACCAAAGCAAGATTTCTAGCAAGACCCAGTGATGGAAATACGTACAAGGCTACAATGGCTTGTCAATATACACAGAAACTTCTCCAGTAAGCACCAGAATTCTCTTAATTGTTTCTGATTACCTCTCTCGCCAAAGGACACGGAAAAGAGACCTTCACCCAGCAACTCAACTTCTTGATATACCGACAGCGCCTTGTCACGTACAGGTGTCCATCGCCACGGCGATCCCGCAGTTCCGCGAGGCCGCGGGGAAACGCTTCCGATTTGCTCCCCATCTTGAGAGATTTATCCCATCGTAATTCGAGGCATCGGGGCAGAAGAACCTGCCTTGAGGCAGCGATTCCAACAATGAACTGCAGAAGGCAAGCAGCCGAGAAGCTAGGGTAACTGTGTGGAGTTGTTTTGCCTACAATATGGACCCAGTCGAGATAAACCCGAGATTTGACGGCGGAAGCGGTTATGGTAAAACGTCAAGATGCCGATTCCGGAGAACTCGTAGAAGTCTTCCAGGCATTCCAGGAATACGACAGCTGAATGTGAATTGGGGGAAAAGAGGGTCGTGGGTTGTGGGCGTTGTGGGGCTATTTAACTCAGAAATGATTTGTCCTTGACAAGGTTCACTTTACAAGTAGGTGTTCGGGATTATTTAACCCTCTCCCTGCTGGATTACATGGATACAGCTCTTTAGGGCATCTTCGGTTGCCTCCAGCATGGAGAGGGTTAAGTAATGTTGCAATGCGATCGGGTGATAGGTGGTAAAACTTCCTATGAAAAATGATGCATTACAGTGGAGGTGGTGAGATGAGTTGGTAGTTTCATATGTACATTACCAGACCACAGATAAATGGAGACAGGAGACTGTCCCAACAAGTTGCAATGGCGTTCATAATTTGCTGACTCATAATTACATCTTTGTTTATAATCAAGGCAATCAGCCATCTTTGTTTCCATCCTGTTTCCGTTGACAGCTTTGCAGATCGGAATCTCGAATAATTAATAGATCGGAATTTCCTGTAAATTCAATCAGTGCCCATTCTGGGTATATAGAAGGGAGATAATTTGGTCAGATGTTATTATATTTCGCTGGCCACCATTTTATTTTCACAGGTACCACACATCCTATTGAAGTAAAAAAAAAGTACCAAGGTTGCTACATTACCTGTGGTGATATTTTCCTGACAACTTGTCGTCATTCAAATATTGTAAGATTGGAAATATTTAGTCATAAATGTGTCAATATACAAATAGGAATTTATTACAATGTTTCAATTGAAATTCTGACCAGAGAATCAATTTAATAATGCAATATGTGATATACTGGTAGTTTTCAAATTTAATGAAAATATTTAAAGAAATTAGTACAAGAGAATTTAATTTATTTCTGAATATTAATTGTAACATTGTTTTCTCAGGGGACTCTCTGTGACAAAGGCCATGACTCAGATTGCTAATATATTTCGTATTTGCTTCCATAGTTTTTCTCCAGAATTTCATCGCCTGATTTAAACAAATATTTTCCTGCTTTTTAGGGACCTTTCCGATGCACTGGTTTTGTGTTATCAGTAACAACAAATTAAATGATATCGTTTGCACAAAGTTGAGACACCACTAGAGTTATCCTCCCATATCCTTGGAAGGTAAATACGCTAACGCAATAGAAAGATAACGCCTCAAATCAGAAAATTACAGATAATGTTTAATTTGCGCCAATGGCTAACATTGACATCTGTGTGTTTGGGAACTTGCGTAAGAAATGTCATGGTCTTTGTTTTGAGATACGATACGTGAGAGATGTCGTCAACTATGCAATTATAGCGAGCATAAGGCATGTGATATCTGTGTACTTTGTAACTCAGAATTAAAGTGTCGCCAAATAGTTTTCTTAAAAACAGCAAAAATCACAAACATTTTATTTTTATTTGTCTACACAGTTTTTGAAAAGGGTAGCGAAAGACTAAATTAATGTAGATATATTTTTTATTAGAAATTAAATAAATTTGCAATTATTTACCTTTTACATCATTGAAGCAACCAGAGATGCCTTTTAGGGTTCTGAGCCTTTTTCAAGATTATATTTTATTCGTGGTTTATCAAGATTATTTTATTTGTAGTTTATCAATCTATCAGAAGGCATGTTTTGTCGTCATTAACTTATTATTCTTGTTTCGGGTACCATCATTTTATGTGTTATTCTTTTTTATGTTGCCAATGTCTTATCATTATACAAAGCAAATTCTGCCCCTGGACAATAATCTATTATCTTATCTTATCTTATCTTATCTTATCACCTGCAACACCTATAGCCCTGAGTGTTCCAGTAGACCTGCAATTACCAATTGGTACTGACTAACCAAAGATATTACCTGCAGACAACACATCATATCATGGCGGTAATGAGTATTGACGATTCTATTTAGTTGGGAGACGACAGTAAGGTGACACTGCCACCTGGCAGGTACTGTCATCACCAAGGGGAGACAATCGGGGTATGTTGACCGGTGTACATTGATTTCGGAACCTATCTGGTTGCAGAAAGAAAATAATTTATCGCGCGATGTATTGATCTGGAACAGTAAGGTAAACACAGGGGTTGAAAGAAACCGGTGTGTTGACTCTGTGGATCTCGGTAAGACCAAGAGCTCTTTGTAATCGGATCCCAAGAAAAGATCGTGCTTAAAAAGTCGCAGATAAGGGCTCTTCGAAGTTTGAGCCGCGTCAATCAATTCTTCGTCTTTTGAGCCGGCGAGGATTGTTGTTTTGCAAACGGTTCTATTTCCAGGCAACACAGTGACGACGTGAAATAGATACGGGTCTCCGTCTTAAAAATTGAAACAGATCAATTCTGGTATTTGATTGGACGATGTAGTTTATAACTTCTGACCTTTTGAAGTTTAATGGACACCGTCAACTCGGGGTACTGGGTGAAGAATGGTAATAAACACGGGACTAAACATGGTCGGCGGGACTAAACATGGTCGGCGGGACCGTACTGGGTTCTGTCTGTTCCAGAATCGGACAGATCAGATCTGTACGTTTCCTTTGATGTACTGTTTTATTGGTTCTGGTACAAGCCAGGTTCTGACGATACGAGTGGGTTTGTTTGTAGCTTCTTCGCGTCAGGTCACATGTCATAATTTCAATCCAGTGCAGATCCGCATTTGAAGATTTCCTTGCAATCTGATTGGCTTAAGACCCGTGACGGATCGCCCGATTGGCTGCCACCAAAATGATGGATCACCTGATTGGCTCATGACCAATGACGGAGCACGGATCCTTCCTTGATCTCGTGTATCGATTTCTAGTAAAAGGGAGGCCTAAATTGTAGTTACCTACGTCTGTGTGCGAGTATAAATAGAAACAGAAGGATTTTTATCGGTAAGTTTTAACTGTAATTGGATGCTGAAGATGCGAAAACCAATGGGACGTTATTGATAAGACGACCAAATAAGGTGCTTCACGTCACTGAGAAAAATAATTCTCCGATAGCTATTGCGGTAGTACATGTATTCCTAGATAAATCAATGTCTGAATTTGACTGGAAAATATTCGCTTGTCCGTCGTTTTTTTTTATATCTTTCAGTTATTACCATGAAGAAGAAAGAACTTTTTTCTTTGTTGCTACGCAACTTGAGTTTTCCACAATGTTCTTACCACCTATGTATTATTCCTACGCGATTACGAACACACCCTCTCAGAACTTTATCGGCGCTGCTGATGCCTTAATCAAATCGTCAGGGACAGTAAAATTGCCTTTGAAATATTCAAGATTAGAATTTCTATGCTTGTTCCATCCCTATTGTGTCTCCTTTCAAATATGCGATGGCACACATTGGGTACATATCGAAACATTTGATGACGGTTTTCCATGGTTTGAGAACGGTAAATGAAATCACATTCACTCACTTAATTACTGAATTCCATAGGGTGTCGACTTTGGTCGCCCTTGATTGCTCGAATTTGTGATTTTGCAGGATATCATAAGTTGGTAAATTGGTTTTCAGACATTTTGTAGCCAGGTTAGCAGGGAAATTTGCAGATAAAATCTCGTGGCCTTTTGTGAAAGGGTTATTGCACAAATATAATTTTCGTCCTATTTCTGGAATCAATATGATGTTGGGGAAAGGTTTTGTAAATTTATTTTGAAGCGGTCGTTGTAAGGCTTATGAGTAATATGCTCTATATAGATGACTAATGTTAATCCACAAAAACTTTTATAATTGAAAAACGGTAGCATTGTACTTCTAATATATTTGTATATTACATGACTAGTAAAGTCAAGTAGATTTATATATAAAATATTTGTATATACAGTGCTCCCTTGATATAACGCTGAAGTTGGGGTCCATGACATGCCACCAGCGTTATAATACCCGCGTTATATCGAATCCGCGGTGCTTCGAAGGGCGTTATATCGAGGGAGCACTGTACAATGTATTTTTTAATTGTATATGTTGTATACTCCCCAGGGAGTTGAGAAGGTATTTGAGAGCACAGATCCGTTGACTGGGGTAATAAGCGCATTTGAGCAGTTATTCTGGATATTTGCTGTATATAAATGTATAATAATAATAATAATATGTAGTTTTCTGATAAATTCTTCTATATGATTTCTAAGAGCAATGCAAATCACAATATATCGATGAAAATTTTCAGGAACCTGCTGTAAAACACGTCCGTTATTCCATGCAGTACCTACATGATTAGCAGATATAAAGATTTAATGTAAACTTGACGTCAAGCACGCATGAACCACGCTACACTCCAAACACGCACACGGGGCGAGAAGTATTGAATTTTGAGAACATTCCGCTAAATCACTCAAGGTTTTCTTCATAAATAACAGATTGGGTGACAGGTCAAATGATTACTTAACTAAGGTGACTAATATTTGCGGATAGGAAGATATTATCTTTTGACACGGAGATGTTCCATCAAGAAGCAGCCTCCATGTTGAAGGGTAAATGCTAATAGTGCAGTTACACTAAATACCAATAGAAACTTGATGCTATGTTATATTAAGTTATCTGCCATAAGAATTTAGTGTCGGTTGAGACAATTTCTAGACATGGTTGGCCTTGTATATTCCATATATCGGTACAGTGACAGTTTATACAACTATGGTAATCATTTCCAAATATATTGGAGGCCATGATTTTAAGAACAAAATGTTAAAAAGATTCTTGTGTATTTTGGAAGATCCAATTTAAGAGAAATCTGAATATGTAGATGTAAAAATCTAAAAATCATTAAAAAAATGAGGGGGGTGAGTGTAGTTTTTTACAAGGACCAGTTTGCCAACCATCGTCCCAACAAATAGTACTATAATGGACAGATACAAAAGTATAGGTTGCAATTAAATCAAATAAATTATAGATAATAACATGGGTTATTATAAATGTGATGATTATTATTATTATTATTATTATTATAATGTCAACTCACCACTGTCTGTATGCCTGCTAAGTTGTCGTTGAGGTCAAATATGAGTCTTGATATGTCATTATCCTCCTGAGTATAAAGGAATCCATGATATGTATCCACTGAAATGACAGAAAAACATGTCGGTTAATTCTAAGTATTCGTGTAAAAATAAAAAATAAATAAAATAAATAAAAATTTAATATGTAATATCCATTACAAGCTCATAACCTTTTCGTATTGTGGTTCATAGCTTACAAGTAAGCCTATTACCATATTTCATGTTAGCTAGTTCATTAATACTGACTGATAAGTCATGATTTAAGTGAAAGAATCTTGAAAGCTGCTCTAAACCCCAATACAAAAAAAAATATATTTAAAAAAATAATTTGACCTATATTTGAAGAATATTTTCAGATAGATATTTCTTGTCCGAACAATTCTATTTTATTTTGTTCTTCCTTCCACCAGCTGGATAAATCTTTATCGGTACAATGAATATTTCATTGCTGCAATTTTCCAAATATACCTGTCTTCGTCCGGTTGAGAAAATTCCGCCAGGAAAAGGAGAAAGTAACCATGCCTAATCCAATTCCTCGTATTTATAGTTAGTCCGTTTGTTTGATAGTATTTTGGTTCTTCCAAATTTCATCAGTTTGGACAAAAAACACCTAATTGCGGAAGTTGCACGTGAACTCCTGTCAGCCATTTTTATTCTCCGTCACCGTGGCAATCTATGGCTCTACATCACCCACGTGTCAATTATTACTCACTATGCATAGCTGTGATATGAAATATAATCTCGAAAGCAGCTCTACACCCCAATTCAACCCAACTAAGGATGTCTTTTTGAAATTAAGATGGCCTGCTCCTATTAGGGACATTGTAGTGTTGCAGAGACGGGTTGCAAATGTCAATGGAGTAGTCATTCATCCCGAGTACAGTGTTTACACCAAATCCACTTCTTGATATATTGGCGAAATTATCGTAAGCGGGTTTTCATCAACGCAACTCGATTTAACGTTACACCTTTGACCTGCTGACGGATCATTCAGGAATACTTCAGAAGTCGTCCTGTCAAAATAATCCAAAATAACTTAGTTAGCGTTTGGAGTTCTTTCCTTTTTTTCCGTCTGCTTTCGAGTTCTGCCGATTCTGGTTGATGTTGCTCAGTACGTAAATATTGAACACGAACAAGTGCTTCATTGGTTCCACGGACAAACAAGCTTTGGAGAAACTTCTAGGGAAATTTGAGTTCTAATTAAAGGAATCTGATTGGATCTGAGAGGCCTTCTCCTTTGTCGCGAAGGACGGCAATGGTACGAAAACCTTTCTTGAGGAGACCAACATGGCACACTTATGTTCTGATTAATAGGAAACGCACGCTTTCTCAAGGAGACCAATTCTGGACTTTTTTCTGTTTAAGGCATTTCAGCGGTATGACCGGTTTACTAGTGAAGGAATTTTAGTTTGGAGCTGGTAAACGTAGGCTATAGGTTGCAGTACACGCCTAGAGTTTGTTGAATCACGTGAAGGAATTTTAGAAACGTGGACTTGCATGTCTGATTCTCATTACGCAGAATGATCGTAGAGCTACGACATTTGTAACTCCTTAGCAACTCCATGTCAACGTATAGGTGTTCCGACTCTCGTAGCACTACGTTTTAATTGTTCTGTGCAACGGAATCCTGCTTGTAGTCCAAGAGAATGTTTGGATCATATGACAAATTAGCGCAATATTCAATGAGAAATTTCAATTATATTAATTTACTAAAATTGCCAATTAAAATAACTAATACTATATTCTTGACATTCCATGGAATCGTTTCTCGAAGCTCTCGCATCTACTACGAGACCATGGTGTTCTTGTAGAGATCGCTTATACATGAGAAAGCTGTGGTCTTAATGGATGCAAGAGCTTCAAGAAACGGTGCACTAGTTGTTGAACCACGTGACAATTAACACAATATTCAATGAAAAATTTCATTTATAGGAATGTACGAATATTTGCAATTTCCATCTGGTCAATGTACGACAAGAGAAGGTGCTGGATCACGAAATAATCAGCACAATTAGAAATTTCATTTATAGGAATGTACTAAAATTGGCAATTAACATGATTAAAAACACATTCTTGATGTAATTTGAGTGCCACGAATGTCGCTGAGCAAATACCGAACATGTCGAGATAATTCATGACGGCATTGAGAACCAGAAATGTCTGATTGACGTCGAGCAAAGACAAAACACAGCGCGATAATTGCACCGGTGTCGAGGGAAGAACGGAAACGCAGACATTTTACACGTGACAGTTGTAGGTCATGTGATCTCTCTCAGGTATCCCTTGATGCCACAGTTGACATGTCACGGGAGGGGTGGGGGTGGTGGAGACTGGGAGGGGGGAGAGATCATCGGTGACGTGTCATAATTCTTCTTGACAAGACTTCATTGATTTCATTGCGCGCTACAACATTCTTTGATCGTTAACACACTGGAGGAAAATTAGGATGAAATCAGGAAAGTTGCACAACGTAGGACCATACCGTCTTTGTACACATGTCATTATTATTGAATTAGACGACATGAGTCATTTGTTTTTAGAATCGGCAGCGAGAGAAAGAAAAAGAAAAAAAATCGCAGAATCGCGACGTCCTACGTTGGTCTCTCACGTGTCAAATGGCCGATGGCATCGCTGTCACAGTTGGTCATCGTCACGGAGACGGGTCTGACGCGAATACGAAAGGTCCGCAGTAAATGAGCGAGATGTTCTGCAGCAAATACAACCCCCCCCACTCCTGTGTGTCACAGAGCTGAATCCACAGGAGATGGCGTCTCTGTGGTGTTGGAAGGACGTGTCAGTGATCGCGATTAGGACCAGGGCAGGACATTCGAACGTGTGCAATAAAAAAAAATATAAAAAGTCTTTGGTGTGAAATATTTTTCAGCATGAGTAAAGACAACCTATGGCACTGTTCCTACAACTAACAGTGAACTTGCAATTTAAATTTTTTATTAAAAAAACAACAACTTATGAAATATGTCGTCGAACGAGTAAAGACAATCTATGACACGGTTCCTCCAACTGCTAACGAAGCTGCTAACATTGTGACAATTGCTCAACTAGCAAATTGTGGGATTGTTCAGAATATTTGCACTGATCTTCCACGTAACAAGAGGAGGATTATTATGACATGCTGAAGTAATTTCCTGGAGAGAAAAAATCATAAAAGGCATTGATAATGTGAACTCCCTTTTCTTAGTCCTTTAAAAGATTTTTTTTTATTATTTGCCCATATTACACCTCATTATCGCGCTCATTTAAGTTTAAAATTATTTCATTTTCCCTGTCCTCATCTTTGCATTTTCGCGACAATTAGTGTAAAAATCTCAGCTTTGAAGGAAAGAATATCCGTTTCGTTTCTATGGACGTAAAGATGGATGTTTTTACTGCGATAATTGTCTGAAAGCTCTTAGGGTCGAGGAAAGGCACACATTACTCAATTATGTGCCAGTTTCGTTGAGTCGTCAGAAACACGGGTACAGACATTGTATTGAGTCGGAACTTCATGCGATAAATTCTGGCCAAAGATCCTTACTGGCATCGCAAGCAAGATGATATGGGAACTGCATTAATAGTAAAGTTTTTAAACTAAAGAAAGTTTTTGAAAATTTAGTTGCATGAGGGCTAAACATGCATTGTATTACAAAAATACTGAAAAGTCTCCATTCTCAACATCCCCCACACACCCCGATTTCCAAAGATTGATGTATTTTTTGTCAAGTCTCGAGGTCAGATCAGTAATTTATGACCTTCACCTGTCTACAGGGTCATTATCGCAGGAACCAATCATTAACTACCTCCAACATTCCAATTACTCTGTATCTCGAGCTCCGCAGCTCCGTGTTTCGACTACATTTGAACACGAAAAAATAACAACCATTTACATGCAATTCCCGAGGTCTCTAGGAATCCTTCCAAGTGTATGGAATGTTAACACGTGCGTGAGATTAGAATTTGGACCAAAGAGATTTACGATTTACCATGTACATCTGAGAATTAAATTTGTGAATGTCGGTGAAAGTGTATTGTGACAAATTCCGGTGAGAAGCTGTTTTCCGTACAACTGACTTTTGTCCCAGTTTCGCATATTGATTGAAAGTCGGTATAGACTGCTCAGACTCGTAGTGATTGCGAAGATACGAAACTTTTTCAGAACTGATCTCAGTTTGTATTTGAAAAATTGATATTGAAGTCTAATTTTCTCTCTAAACATGGCAACATTAACAAGAAAAACACATAAAAAAAAGAGAATTTATTTATTCTCGTAGCTTGAGAGATATTGATTACCTAACAACTTATCATCAGGATCTGGAAAGTACTTTTAAAGATGAATAAAAAGTAATAATAATTAATTCTCATAGTTTTCTTTTCTTCTAAATAAAATGTAGTTGTTATAAATTGTCACATTTATTGGTTTATTATATCTTGTATATTTCATATTCTTATTCCAATATGATTTTCTTAAGAATATATATATACTTTTCGAAATGGTCACATATTTGTCAGTTATTTTATATTTATGCGATAATGTTATACTATACTAATAGTCCTATGTAATCATGATTTACTTAAGATATGTACTTTTCAAAATTGTCAATGTTTATCATTTATTCTTTTTAAAATTAAATTTTGTTTTTATGTTCTTGTTGATAATCCTAATCCAATGATTAAATTCTCTACAAATTTAAATTTGGTCGAATCCTGACGAGAATTATCGCGATACTTGAATAAGTGGTGTATGCAAATCAATTAAATTCTTTCCGAGTTGTTTGGAAACAATTGGAAACCACGGCCAGTGAATCAAGGGCTTCCTTATGAATGAATCTCCACTACGGCCGAGATTGACTTCCATTTTGACGATAATTACAAATTTCGGGATTAGCTCGTCTGCGACTTGCGTATTGTCCCACGTGACCCAAACAGCTGTGGAGGTCGACGTAGTGACACTATTATGGTTTGAACGGGATCCCAGTGACACACCCCCTTGTCACGAAAACGAGATTGGATTAAAGGGGTCCGCTCTCGTCACGACCAAGTCCGAGAATACGACGATATCTATCCCGGGTTTGGTTCTCTGCTCCAGTGAGTCGGGGGTAACTCCAAAAGAAGGATCTAATCACCTCATGCATAATTAATGAGAAAGGAAATAATTATATCCATACAAGACCTTTGGCTGCAGTTGAACAATGGTACTGTGGTACCGTCGCAGTCGTGTCGTTCCTCTGGGAGGGACACACGGTTTTCCGCTGCGACGGGTTTCGTGTGGCGTTTTCTCGAATCGCGCGGCAGATTTCAAGGATTATCATTGTCTTGGTCGCCCTATTTTTGTGATTACCATAAAGAAGATGAATGGATTAAAATGAGTGTTGGTCAAACTAATAGTTGAGCCGTCCATCTGTCGAGGTAAAAATGATAAATCAAAATAAATCTACGGCGGTGTCAGGATTTGGGTCAACTTTAGCGGAGGCGCGATATTGAACAAATCTCGTGGACGTACAGGAAGTGATGTTTTGAGTGGATGATTGATGAGATAACGATGAACGATGATTCTCGTTTTCATTGCCGTCATCATTGAAATTATTATTGTCATTGTAATAATTATTGCCATCGTCGAATTTCATTAATATTGTCATCTTCTAGTGGCATCTTGGTGATCATAATTGGACCTTTCTTTTCCATCTGTTTTAGTTAACATCATTATTTTTGTCAACATGGTCATTAGGAATATTGGCTAAAGAGAAATTGGTGTGATGAAGTGTGATTTCTGTCATCACTGATGTCATTTTTAACATCCTCATCGTCATCATCTTTATCGTCATCATCAGCATTATCAGCAGCATCCTTGTCATTGTAATCATCATTATCATCATCATTGTCGTCATCGTCATCATCATCACCATCACCATTATTTAACATCTTTCTCCTCCTCCTCCTCATCATCATCATCATCATTATCATCATCATCATCAACATCACCATCATTTAACATCTTCCTCCTCATCCTCCTCATCGTCCGACAGAACAATCGCAACATTACAGGAGTCCTAACTCCTATACGTTGACAAGGCGTTGCTAAGGAGTAGTTATGACTGTTCTATGGAATGGGGCATAATCGTCAATTGTCATCCTCATTATCGTCGTCATTGTCATTCTTGTCATCAGGATTGTCATCTGTCATCATCTCCATCACCTTTATTTATCAGCATTGCAACCATCAGCATTTTCACAAGCATTGTCATCATCTTTATTGTCATCATTGTCATCCTTATTATCAGAATTGTCATCTGTCATCATCTCCATCACCTTTATTATCAGCATTGCAACCATCAGCATTTTCATAAGCATTGTCATCATCTTTATAATCGTCATTGTTATCAGCATTGTCATATGTTATAATCTTCATCACCTTTATGATCAGCATTGCAACCATCATTGTTTTCATCATCATCATCATCATCATCATCATCATCATCGTCATCATCGTCATCATCGTCATCGCCTTCATGATCTTCATCGCAGTCTTCACTCATAACATCCATCCTCTTCTCTTTATACATATTTCACTCTCCCATTACGAAACGACAAATCGCCCCACGACGACTGAAACCAATTGCCGCGTCGTCTTCGAGCACAATCGACCTCGAGGTTGCAGCTTCGCCTCGGGGACTGCGCCTCCGGTGCGGAAGGTGCCTAAATGTTTGATGGACATGGAACGACGTGGACATTGGCCACAGGGGAGATAACCCTGACGTGATTTGCTGGCCGTGTGAGCAATCTACGGACCGTTCTGCGACCAGTGCTCAATAAAGCCCATTGTCTCAGACCCGACTTCGTCGGCGGACATTGTTCTTCAGGGAGGTAATCAGGGACCTCGGTCAAGGATAATGCCGTCGTACGTTCTTAAAAGACTGGAACGTCTCGACTCGAAAATCACTTTAAATTGCATTTTCGTTCCTTTGTGTTTTGGAATGTTGGCCGTTGTATTGTAACAACATCTGAAAGCGTCGTGAAATGGGTGGGTTTAGGTTCGGGGAGTTTTATGGGGATTAAGAAATTTGGGGCGGATTAGTAAAGTGGATTTGGTGGATGTTGATGGTGGATATGTTGGCGGGGGAAAATTGAGACGACAAGAAGATCCGGTTTTAAGAACAACGTGTCAGATGTATTTGTTTTATGGATAATTGGAAACATGTTTGGGATTTTAACAGAATTTCTGCCGGTGTCAGATGAAGAAATGGATGAACGAATGAAGATGGATAGGAGAGGATTGTGATGGCGGACATTTTACATTCTATTGATTGCGTTTTAGGTCACATCGGTTTTAAATGTTCGATTAACCGTAAAAGTTAAATTATGTTGAATATGATTTCTTTGACCTTAAGATGTTATGCAATATCGACTAAGAAAGACTTTTAATTCAAGAGCATTGTTAATTTGTCTACCAAAAAAATATGCCAATTAAATAACGAGCTGGTGACATTGATTAATTGATTGGAACCGAGTTACTCTGGACTGTATGTATTCATATAGATTGTGGCATAGTGATTAGTGAGTGCACGTTGAAATATGTAATGTTTTCCTGTCAACTGATTTATAATTTGTGAGGGTGCGCTATACAAACATTCTGAATACTTATATACACACCCTGTCAAC
Source organism: Lepetodrilus elevatus (assembly GCA_034780755.1). NCBI lineage: Eukaryota > Metazoa > Mollusca > Gastropoda > Lepetellida > Lepetodrilidae > Lepetodrilus > Lepetodrilus elevatus. The sequence goes on from JAVCKZ010058853.1 coordinate 23,553, forward strand.
TGAAAGTTATAAATAGTTTCAATTATGATTTCCGACCCACTAACATGAATCAAACTATCATTGACCGATTTTACTTATTTCTCTCTGAAATTGATCTGTCGTTTTGATAAATGTACTACAGTTGATCTCCGATTATGATCAACAATTGTAATCAATAATACGCTGCATACACTAAAATACTATAGTTTCACTTTAGTTAATCTCCGGTTATCATCAGTAATTAGAATCATAATCAGTTGTGTGGAGTATAGCACTAGTTCCATCAGAAATTGGTCCTCCCTATTCCCTTGTCCCTCGAGGGCTATTAGATCAGCGATATCGGTAATATAAGTAATGGATAAATTGGAGCGGGGCGATCTCGAGTTTATACCCTCGATTGCCCTCCAAACCTTAGACTTGAGCACCAGTCTCTCGTAGGGCCGAGTTAGCGATGGATTGCCACCACGAAAAAATGAGTAATTGAATGTCGGACGGCGGACTGTCGCCTTTAATCGCTGGGAGCCGGTCCGAGTTTGGCAGTCTCGCTTTGTCTGGGTAGAAAAACAAGGCGAGATTGCACCACCGTCTTCGTATCGGGAACGACTTCAAAGCACCATAGGAGCTAGTTTTTTCTTTCCAAGGCCACATGGGAAATGGCGAAAAAGGGAGATGTTCTCGATATTTCCTGGAGGATCCGCGAGGGGTCCGTTTACTTCGCAGTCGCCGGTACGAAGATGTAAATGTATCGTGTAATAAATGTTGACGAGCGAGCAGCGACAGAAACTTGTCGCGGAAATTAGTTTCCATTTGATCTTTAAGAGCCACGAAATGAGAATGCTTAAATACATTCACTTGATGTTTCGCGTTAGTACGAAGTGTGTAGTAGACAAATGGATGGCAGGAAAGAAAAAATGAGAAGAGAGTCTTGATATTGCCAATAAGAAATGGAACAGCTTTGATATTTTGTTTGCATTCAGAAGAAGAAATGCTTAAAGTTATTTATTATCCTTATCATTTTCATCTTGCTGATCATATTATTATTATTATTATTATTATTGTTGTTGTTGTTATTATCATTATCATTATCATTATTATTATCGTTATCATTAATCTTTTAAATTATTAAACAAATAATAATAATAATGAATAGAATATGTAAAAAATAGTCCATCTTTGAGAATTGATTGTTAACCAGTATTTCAACTACATTTCCTTGTTTTGTGAAATATATGTTAACATTATATATATATATCAACATTAAATTATGCGTCTTTATTGAATCTCCATTTGGCAATCTTTGCCCAATGGGCAAATTGACATTTCAATTATATAAATATAAAACTCCAACTATAATGTTATTAATCTAGCCGGCAGATTTGTCCAGGTCATTATTCAGGTTATTATCCAGGTCATTATTCAGAATAATTCTTCAATACAGCTTCATTTGATGCTGTTTGTTTTTTAATTTTTATTCGACTTTTTCTTTTAGGACAATTTTGAACACATCCATAAAAACGCCATTTTCCACTCAACAAAATTCTCGAATTATCTTTCACTGCAATTTTGATTTTCCAGCACAAATTTATCAAAATTACTAACTAATTTGTCCATTAAATATCTGTTCTAGTTTCCAGCATGCGAGGGTTGTTCTGGGGGGTAGGAAAGAAAGGGAGATAATTACTTGGACAACGGGGGTTATGCGATTTCGGTCTTCAGTTTTACCATTGCAGATATTAGCGCAATCGTCTGAGTGTTGTAAATTATATAATCAATTTCATAGAAAGTCGGAATTTGTCGTGCATGATTTCCGCAAACACTCCATCAGTGAGACCCATGAGTGAGTGAGGGAGTGAACGAATGAGAGGATGAATGAGTGAGTTGATAAATGAAAGAGTGAATCATCATAAATTAATTAATATTTTTAAAAAAATAGAAATGTTCAGAGCATGAAATATGGTGTATGGAATATAGTACATTTTTAATAATAAGCGTATTCAATTGTTATTATTTATTGTTATTGTTGTTGTACTATTATAGTCATGAGTGAGTGATTTAAAAGCAACAAATCATTATTATTACTATAAATACTACTAGTTTTGTTATTTGTGTAAAAATAGTTGTTGTTGTTATTAGTGTTGTTGTTATTGTTATTATTATTATTATTTTATTAATTATTATTTAATATTTATTATCAAAAACTGGAAACATTTATTTTTAATTCAATTGGATCTACAAGTAAATAAATTAATGTCAATAAACAGACATGTAATGACACTTGCCGATTCGTAGGGTCCTATATTGTATATGATTGCGACCACACATATCCGACCCACTCTGACATTTCAGCAGAGCCTTTCCATCCAACACCACTCACAACCAGACGACTAATTACCGCGAGGATATCAATAATTTACATACCCCATTTCGGAACAATTCGACACGGTCTCAATTTGCGGCATTACAGACCGAAATGTTAACATTTTCAGCTTAATTTGATGACCTTTGACCCATCACCGCCTACCGAATCGCGCCCGTTTAAAGCGTGTTCAGTCAACAACAAAACAACCGTCTGGAAATTATGGAGAGTATATGCCGTGTTTAATGCGGAAAATCGTTTTTGATACGTCGTCAAAGACGCGAACAAATTCAATGAGAAGGCTCATTGAGGGCGACGGTGAGGACAGATTTTCGAGACTATTGCTTCACGGTGAGGGATTACGCGAAGTCAAAGGAGTCTGTGAAGTCGGGTGTACGTACACGTGACTCCGACATATGCACATGTCGGCCGCGTTCTACTTCATTAAGTGCATTCATATTTCGCCTTTGATATCGTCACACTGCGTAACAATCCGGATGAGAAAACGCGAGTTTTTAGTTTGATATTTATAGGGCAAGAATTAAGTGGATTCTGTCACAGTTTTTTTAGTAGGTGGGTGACGATTATGGGATATGACGATTTTTTGTGTAGGTAGTATGTAATTCAAGGTCTTTTGTGACTGTCAGAGTTAAAAGTTCATATTTTGATGTGTTGCTTCAGATTTTGATGCAGTCCTTGTTTATTTTGACGTAGTTTGAGAACTCTTTCTGGTTCGTTGTTGTTCTGATAGGAGGTGATCCCAATCTAGGGTTCCGATAGGAGGTGATCCCAATCTAGGGATTCGATAGGACGTGATTGGAAATTGAGACCGGATCTCTCGTAGACCTAAAAATTAGTCTTAAAGAATGGTCACTTTCTTGATCTGAATTCCTATTGAGTAAAACTGCAGTAAAGTGTGTGTAGCTAAATTAATTTGTTAGTCTTTAACAAAAACCTAATGTTCCGTTCCAGTATAGATTCAGATAATTGTTTCAGAGCTGCAATTTCCATTTGACGATAAACGTTTCATACAAATAAGCAATTTTAACAAACCGACAATCTTTGTAAATTCAAAGAAACAATTGCCAAATAATTGAAAGGAAAAATTTGCTTTTCAACTCCATTTAAAGTTAATAATGTCTCGAAAATGCACAAGTGTAATTATTCCGTTTACATTTTTTTAGGGCCAATTTTGTCCAATTTTTACTGTCTTTGCGTTAGCTGCATGATGAATTTAGATTTTAACGAAACTGGAAAATATTATCCGTCATTTCGATTGCTGTTTTGCCATTGTTGCTATGGTCGCGTGGCACGCATCGTGTCGTTTCCACGGGTACATCTTTCCCTTGGCTCCATTCATCTTTCAATTATCGTGTGTCATGGGCGGCCATTTGGGGACAGCTTCGCACACGATGGTCGAAATATTTGTCCCCTAAGCAACTCAAGACGTTTATTTCTGATGTCACGTTTTATTTGCGCTAATAACCCGACTTGAAGTATGGCCGCTTTCCGTGTGTGCCGACGCGGAGATTTGCATCTCGTAGACATTTGGAGATTAGAAGCCATCTTGCGCAAGACACCTTCTAATAGGGTGGGATGGTTTTCAGCTGGTTAATAAATTTTGCCATCAAGAAAATGTAACTGAATCCAAATTGCCACGGCTTGTAATTGATGGTCTTTCAGCTAACATCTGTGCTGTTTGATATGTAGAGTGACATACAGAGTGACATACGGAGTGACATTCTTGTAGATCGATGTTGCGTAAGGTTATATGCATTGGTATCTCGGCATTTTGAATGCCATAGATAAAGGTCAACCCTCTCTAGTCTCTTTTGGCCATGGGTAATAAATACAGTTCTATGATTTTGAAGCTAATATGAATTTATTTGACGGACATGTGAATGATGATCTTGTAGCGCCTCGAATGCCAGCTTGGGTTGTATACTCCCCAGGGAGTTGATAAGGATCACAGATCCATTGACCATGGTAATAAAGTAGCGTCATTAGCGTGTGTACGACATGGAATAGGCGCATTATTAATATGCATTATTAATATGCATTATTATTATTAGTTTTAATTTTTTTTATTGTTTTTTTTGTTATTTTAAAATATGAAATTATTATTTGGTCAGTTTATCAGTATTCAGTCCTGTATTCAACCCTGATGGCCTGTGTTGCATTTTAATGCTATTATTTCTACAATGTTGAAATTATTATTATCTAAAGTAACAAGACAACAATTTTCATTACACATATTGTCATGATGGTCTGTTTTCATAAGATATTTGCATTTTAGTGCTGTTATTTCTACAATGTTAAAATGTATAATTATCAAAAGTAACAAGACAACAATATTTACTGAAATTTGATGTCTTTAAAAGTAATACTCTTGATTTCAAACATGAGATTTGAGTTACAGTGCTCCCTCGATATAATGCTGAAGTTGGGGTCCATGACATGCCACCCGCGTTGTAATACCCGCGTTATATCAACAAATATAATTGGAGAAAAAAAATGTTTTATTTATTTTTGTATATTTTTTTAAAATAGGGTCCACGTTGGATCCCGCGTTGTATCCAAAACCGCGTTGTATCGAAGGGCGTTATATCAAGGGAGCACTGTATCTGTATTTAGTGTAATTTTACCAACAGATGCTGTTTTGTTTATGAATGATGTATCGTCTGACTAACAACAACCATCATGTAAAAAGTGATTCCAAGAAAGTGGCACATCCATCTTAACTCGTCTCAATCCGCATATGATTACGACCGGCCGTTATAAATTACAGAGAAGTCGTACTAATTCTTCTCTCATGACAATTTTGACGTCTCTCCATTGTTAACATTACAGCGATCGGAGAAATATCAGCTACAAATTTGATTATATGACATTGTCATCAGCTGATAGGAAATTACAGACTTTGCGATCCGTTCTCGCTTTTCCTCCGAGATTTGGATCCGAGACTGACGGCCGATACCTTTTCTAATGAATATAATTCCGAAGACGGTTCCGTAAGATCTTTTGTAAAAACTGTCCCCATGCCTTTGTCTCTGGGTGTTATAATTTATGTGTCAAAAAAATCTTTTTAGAAAGATGACACGATATTGATTTCTTTTTTCTTTTCTCTGAATCTCTCCATGTCTGAAGGGGTAGGAAAGTGAAGTGGGGGGGTTTAATTTGCCTTGATGTATGAATGAGAGAGAGGCTTCGTTTAATAGGTAGGTGCAGTCGACACCTGACTTACGAATTGAAACGCGAGTCGACAATGGGAGGAGGTTCCGGGCCGGAATTAATGACATTGTGTCGTCTCACGCTGCCAATCAAACGCCGTCATTTCGCTCTTCATATGTTAATCCCAGTCGGACCAATTATTGTCAAAACTCGCGCGAGAAAATATTCATATGGTAATATTACCAGGTTTTCTATCATCGAGGTGTTTTGTGGTCGATATATCGGTTGCCTGGTGTTATTACGATCTCTTTGTCGTTGATTCGATGTGATTGGTCATTTTTGATCGTGTGTCGGGGAATCTGAGGGTCTGGTATTTTTTTTTATAGAATGCGTTGCGTAATAATGTGACAGCCTCTTTATGACGACTGGCTGGAAGTGGTCTTAAATGCGAATGCAGGGAATAGGTGGGTGTCGGATTTCAAATTTCAAAGCATCGCTCTTCAGACATGTTAATATTAAGAATATATGTCGAAAGAGAGGTAAAATGTTATTGATAATTTTAGAAGAAACTGTATTGAAAGACGTGCAAAGTATTATTTATAAGAAGAAGAATAGAGATCAAAATATGTAAATTAATTATTTTATGGTATCCTATCTACTAAGGTTTTTAAATATTTTAATATTTTATAATTTTATATAATTATATTACTGTAATAATAAAATTGAGCTCATCTACTAAGGTTTTTAAATATTTTTATATTTTATCATTTTATATAATTATAATAATAATAATAATAATAATAATAATAATAATAATACTTTAGGGTATCCCATCTACTAAGGTTTTGAAATATTTGAATATATTTTATAATTTTATATAATAATATTACTGTAATAATAAAATTGAGCTCATCTACTAAGGTTTTCTCATATTTTTATATTTGATCATTTTATATAATAATAATAATAATAATAATAATAATAATAATAATAATAATAATAATAATATAATAAATAATAAATAATAATTAATAAAAATACAATTAAAATGAGCTCATCTACTAATGTATTCTCATA